>SRQA01001291.1:0-11315 GCA_018360365.1 Claviceps citrina
GCCGTACCCGTCCGCGAGGGCGAGGAACCGCTCGTAGGCGTCTCGCGCGGAGCGCAGCACGAGGACGCGCTGCCGGGGGCCCCCGCCTGCCGGGGACGGCGTCCGCTGCACGAGCTCGGCGATGATGTGGTCGAGGGTCAGGTACCGCAGCGACGAGGTGGGCACGTCGTCGATGCCCTCGTTCGGGGAGAAGAGCCCCAGGCTGTGCGCCTGCTCGACGACGGAGCCGTACTGCGCGATGAGCGCCGCGAGGTCGGGCCCGTACGAGGGCAGCGTGGCGGGCTGGGACTCGAGCTTCTGCCGTTTCGTCTCGGCTTCGGCGAAGGCGGCGCCGAGCGACTGCGGCTCGTCGGGCGAGGCCATGGCTCGAAGCTTGCGTGGTGTTCGCGCTCGAGGTAGAATGGCTGACAAGGAAAAAGAGAAAGGCACGACGGAACAAAAGTCTTGTTGGTTCCAGGAATGCCTTGCTCAATGTTGCCTGATGACCCCGCCTCGTTCGTAGTTTTGCGTACTATCGATAAGAAGCGATGCCACCGGGGTGTAGTAAGTACACCCCCCACACGACACCCCCCCCACACCCCCCCCCCCACAATGCACACCTCCAACACACAACACACACCCTACCCTACAACACACACACCAACGCACCACGACACAACATCACATCATGCGCTTGGGCATTGCGTGGCAAATGCAATTGCAAAGCGAACATCAATGTAGAGAGCTAGCCCAGTATAAACAGCGAAGCATTTGAGCACAGCCATACCCTAGCACGACATTGTAACCAAGCAAAATATATCTATACATGTATCCGTCCAAACGCCCCGAGTGCCTCTCTCTCTCTCTCTCTCTCTCTGTCTGTCTGTCTCTCCGTCTCTCTGTCTCTTTATCGCTCTGTCTTTTATCTCCCCGTCATTCTGTCTCTCTCTCTCTCCCCTTCCCCAGGCCCTGACTCATTCCTGTTCCACAAGAAAAAGCCTCGTCTCATACCCCCACGAGTGGCCACAAAAGAAGCAAGGCTAATCGTCGTCCATCTCAAACGGATCATCGCTCTCGGCTTCCGTCAGGGAAGAATCCTCGTCCACAATCACGGGGCGCCTGGCGGCGGCGGCTCGACTAGGGCGACCCCGGGCGGCGGCGGGCTTGGGTTTCGAGATGGGCGAAGGAGGCTCGTCATCTAGCTCATCATCATCATCATCATCATCATCATCAGAGTCCTTCTGAGCGCTTGCTTTGACGCCCTTGATCTTCTTCTTGGCCGCATACGCTTTGGCGGCAGGCGACAGCGTGGTGACCTTGGGCGCCGCCTTTGCTTTCTTGGGCTCTGCCTTTGCCTTTGCTTTCGACGGCGCAGGCTTGCCCCGGGCCTTCTTAACCGACACCAGGCCGCTGCCTGCTTTCGCCGCTTCGGTCTTGGCCACTTGCGTTGCCAGTTCATCGTCTGATTCGACCTGATCTTGACCGTCCTCATCCTTGCCAGCTGTCTTGTGGGAAGATGCCTTGGAAAGAAGCTCATAGTTGCCATCGTCGTGGCTGTCAATGTCCGTGGATGGCTTGGAAGCCTTTGTCTTGAGCCTTTGAAGACTGCCCGAGCCGCCATTGCCATGGGATGACTCTGGTCGATTCATGTTGTACAGGCCAACTCGTCCGGCGTCAGCCGTGGTCGACTTGGGCATCCCCTTTACCATGGAGCCAATGTCCCCTAGCAAGTCGTCATCGTCGTCTTCACTATCTGACGACACATCAAACAGCGTCTTTGCTTTGGATGCCGCAGCTCGTCTTGACGGCCTAACAATCTCGGGCTCGTCTGGTTGGGGCTGCGAAGCAGATTGAGAGTGGGATGGCGTATCGACGGATGCGGCCGCAGGCTTATTTCGACTGAGAGCCATAAAATCATCGTCGGACAAGTCGACGACATCTTCGCTGGGTTCCTTCTTCGTCTTCGATGAGCCAAACATTTCGGCAAATCGTTGAGCACTCTTGGTTTCGACCTTGGGCTTTGGCACCGCCTTTGACTGAACCGTTGCCGCTGCTGCCTTGGCTTTGGCCCGTGGTTTCTTTTCCGGAGCAAAGTCATCGTCATCCTTCACCTTGCGCGCGCGACCCGCACCAATCTTCTTGGACACTCGCCGCCCCATACGGCGGATCTGCGTCTGAAGTTGCGCCTCGAGAGCAAGCTGAGCGTTCCATTCGTTCATGAATTCGTCCAGATCAGCACACCAGAGATCCTTCTCACTCTTGGCCAGCAGATCTTCGTGTTCAGCCTTTTTCACAGCAATTGCATGGTTCAGCTTGTCCAATCGTTCTGCGGTAAGCGACCAGATTGGCATCTGCACATTTTCTAGTCAGATTATATCGCCCATCGTATCAAAAGTGGAGGGCTGGACTTACCGAAAGCAGGTAATCAAAATCACGAGCACTTCCGGAATCGTCATCGACATCATCCTCTTCAGCGTCAGATTTGCTAGTCTCAGACTTTTTTGATCCGTCTGGCGGGAATGCCTCATATTTTCGTTCACGAAGCTCTTGTACAAGCGCCGTCTTCTTCTTTTTAGCTACAATTAGATCACCGTCGTTGATCTCCTTGATAAATCGCGCTTGATTCTTCAGTTTGCGATAATGCGCATGGTACACGCCAAGCCAGTATTGCTGTTTTTTTTTTTTTTTGAAAAAAAATAAAAAAATCAAAAACAAATTCAAGTAGACTTAGCCGAGGTTCGTTCATGCGCAGAAAACACATTGAATTCAGGGGGAGGGGAAGCAACGTTACCTTTCTGTCAGCGTACATCTGCATCCTGTGAACATAGTATTCCTCCAGAATTTCCTCGACCTTTTCATACTTTCGAATTTGTCCTCTGGCGTCGAACGCGACCAAGTTGGAGGTGGCAACCTGCTTCGTGAGCTTGAAGCGCTCTGCTAAGCCTTCCTCAAGAATCTTGGGTATGTGCTTTTCGTCAACCATGATCTCAAAGTGAACGGTCTTGTGGTCGTTGAATTCTTTGTAATCCTTGATCCAGGAGGGCCCATCGACACCGCTGATGACCTTTTCGAGCTTCGCTTTGAAGTCATCCGTCCACATGCGGATTGGCAATTCGGTTATGATGATCTCATTCGGATTCTGCTCATTCTGGCGGGCAATGCCGTTGAACTTATACCTATCAGGGCCAGCAGGCTCTGAACTGCCTTTCCAGCCTCGGAACCATGGCGTCATTGTTTCAAACGGCTTCTCCTCAGTGTCCTCATCACTCAGACGACCCATTCGACGTCTCAAATTCGTGACAATCTCCACTGGGTGATAATTGGGAATGCTCGTGCTCCATCCGGTTCCGATACCGTCGGCACCATTGACAAGAACCATGGGGAGGATAGGAGAGTAAACCACTGGCTCGATCTGGTGGTCATCTTCATACTGGTACTTGAGACAGGGCTCGTCCAAGGGTGAGAAGATCTTCTTGGCAAACGGTGCCAAGCGAGTGAAGATGTAACGAGGACTAGCAGCGTCAGAACCACCTGCGAGACGGGAACCAAAGTTACCGCTGGGCTCCAAGATGTTGATGTTGTTCGACCCGACAAAATCTTGCGCCAAGCCGATGATGGTCTGCTGCAACGAGGTATCACCATGGTGATAGGCCGTCTGCTCAGAGACATAACCTGCAAGTTCAACAACCTTTTTATCCTTGACCAGGTTGCGCTTGAAACAGGCATATAGAACTTTTCGCTGGCCGGGTTTCAACCCATCAATGACGGAGGGGATGGAACGCATGTTATCGGCCATGCTGAAAAGGATAAGTTCTTTACTGACAAAGTCGTCGTAGCTAATGACCTTTGAGGAATAGTCTAGGAAGGTGCCAGGGATAAAGTTTCCAAGCCATTCCTTTCGGGCGTCGGCTTTTTTCTTGGAGAAGACAAGGTCAAAGAGTTCAGCCTCCTGTGGCTTCATGACCTCAAACTCTTTGAGATGGTCGTCCAGATTCGTAAAGTACACCTGAGCGTCTTCATTGGAACTTGTTCCCAGACCCTTGAAGTACTTGGACTCCCATCTGGAAAGCTCCCCTTTGTGTGCCGCCTTCCACTCTTCATATTCCGGCTGAGTATAGAAGCTCTTGACCTTCTTCGGATGCTTCGGATCAGGACCCTGCCAGATTCTGACAATTGGCGTGATGAATTCTCGGAAGAAATCAGGAATCTGTAGCAGTGAAGGAAATTGAACCTGCAGGAAGTTGATCAAAAGACCTTTGATATGACTGCCGTCATGATCCTGATCTGCCATGATCATGAGGTGGCCATAGCGGAGACTCTTCGTGTCGGTGTAGACCTGTTTGTGCTTGAGGCCCAGAAACTGTTTGATGTTTTGAATCTCCTGGTTCTTGGTGATCTGGTCGATGGATGCATCTCGGACATTGAGCAGTTTACCTCGGAGTGGGAAGACACCGATTCGGTCAGGATCAAGGATTGCTCGTCCAGACACGGCGAGACCCTTGGCAGAGTCACCCTCGGTCAGAATGAGAGTGCATTCATGGCCCCTGCGAGTGCCTGCCAAGTTGGCCTCGACCAGCTTGGCGTTGCTGACCCTGGCCCTCTTGCTACCATCGCTCTTGGACATCATCCTGTCGGCCTTTTTCTCGGCGAATTCCAGAATGTTTTGAATGGCTTCCGACTTGCCAATGAACTTTAGGAAATTGTCTCCCAGGACGCACTTGCTTCCAAACTGGCTGACCTTGGTTGTGAGCTGCTCCTTTGTTTGTGAGTTGAAAGCCGGATTGGTGATTAAGCAGTTGACAAAGATGAAGATGTGATTGCGCAGATGAGCTTGTTTCAGGGTATGACCTTTCTTCTTCTTGTCAAGAGCCTTGAGCAGAGCAGTCGTGATCTGATCAGCAATATAGTTGACATGTGTCCCGCCAGAAGTGGTGGCGATTGAGTTGACGAAAGACACCTGCTGGAAGCTACCGTCGGACACTGTGAAGCCAACTTCCCAGCGAGGATGGCCTTTGTCCTTGTCCATCTCAACGGAACAGGTCGGGCTGCCGCCCTCCTCCGCAGATCGCCCAGCAGCGATGGATTTGGCATAGAGGTCGCAGTACGATTTGAAGTCCTTGATCTTGATCTGCTCGCCGTTAAGGTAAACCTTGACTGAGCGGACCGTCCCTGCCATGTCATATACTCGGCGGTAGAGAAGAGACTCCAGATCGTCATCAATACCGTCCGGCATGGAAAACCGATGGTAGTCTGGCTTGAAAGTGACACGCACAAAATCAGCCGTCTTGTTGGACGTGATCTTGGCCTTTTGCATTTTCTGCATGTTGTCTGTCCACGTCTGCTTGTACCTCTTTCCATTTTTGCTGTCCTGGCATTCCAACGTAAACTCTGTGCTGAAAACATTGCAGAGCTTCGCACCATATCCATTACGACCACCCACTGTTCTTTGCTCGTTGTCGTCAAAGTTGGATCCAGCCAAGAGATGGCCAAAGATGAGTTCTGGGATATAGATCTTCTCCTTTTCGTGAATCACGACAGGAATACCTTTGCCGTTGTTCTCCACACTGATGACGCCCGTCTCTCGATCAATGGTAATCTTGATGTGAGACATGGTGCTGTCATTTTGCTTGTTGTCGGCTGCGTTGACGAGAATCTCATCAAAGATTTTGTAAAGACCGGGAACGAAGCTGACAGTCTTGTGTTCCATCTGTGAGGTTTCCTTGTTGAATACCCACATGAGTTGTTCTGTCCTCTCGACTGATCCAATATAGGTATCAGGCCGCTTGATGATGTGCTCCAGCTGAGTGAGCTTCTGGTATTGCTCGGTCGCCGTTTTACTTTTGGACGGTTTCGACGAGGCTGCTGTGGGAGCGTCGACAATCAAGCTATCGTTTTCCACTTCTGCTAGAGGAACACCGCTCGATTTCTTGGGCGGCGGGGCTTTTTTCTGCTTCTTGAAGCTTGGAGGGGTGCTTGAAAAGGTAGAGTCGTTGTCTCCCAGGGATAGGTTGTCATCGCTTTCCGATTTCTGGCGCTTCGCGGGCGCCTTTGATTTTAATGTTGTTTGAACCATCTTCTTGCCAGTGGCCTTTGCTGCGGCTGCCTTTGGCTTCAGTTTCTGGAGATGAGGCGTTAGCAATGGATCTGGTCTATCATTCGTGTCCAACGCCAGCACTCTGCCGGACAGCGCCCCGTTTGCGTTGCTGCATGCACGATGACGACTCCGGAGGCGAAAGGTTGACAGTTTTGCGTGCAAATGAGGGAGAAGAATGTTCAGTGATGGCGCGGGATATACAAGCTAGCCAGCCAGCCAGCCGGACCAGACAGCTGGCGTCGCCCGTCAAAAAACTCTCACCTTCTCAGGAACGTAAACATCGGATTCCTCGCCCAGGCTGAAGGCGGGATCGGACATGGCGTCTGAGTCCATCTTGGCTGCAATGTGGCGATTGCTCTCAGGATCGATTGCGGGGCCGCTTTGCGGTGACGGAACAGAAGAGTTGGCGTTGGTGTGTATCAACTTCACAGAGGAACGGAGCTGCACAGCATCCAGCACAAGGTTGCGATTCACAAATGGGTCGACGCAATGTGTGGTCTGTCGTCGTCGGATGCAATTGACATGACCCGTCAAAGTGTAGGTTGATGATTGCCTCGTTGATGTTCTTGGTGTGGGTGTTGTTGTTGTTGTTGCAACCGCTGCCAGCTCGCGTAGAAACCGAATTTGACGCGTCTCGAGTCGACGAGCGGCTGCCGTGCATCTCATCGTCGAGATTGGCCGTGGCCCAAAGCCGCGTCCGATCCATCATCCATCGAGGAACCACAGGGGTCGTGTTTTTCTGCCTGAGACTTGAGGCCCACTTTTGCCCCACGGCTCCGACGAACCCCAGTCCAGGGCGGACCGGCCTGTCGCTTCGACACCCAAACCAAAACAAACCAAAACAAAAACAAAACAAAGCACGCGACTTGCCAAGGCCAGAACGTCCGTCCAAGAAGATGAACTAGTCGCTCGCCTTGGGCCAATACGTACATGCAAAGCCGTTCCCATCAAGGTTCTTACGGAGAATCTCTCTCAAACAACTGTAGGCCTGCCTCGATTTGTGCACGAGTAAGCGGCCCAGCCGTTGGACACGAACAAGAATGTTGAAACAGGGCCGCAACAGAGACGTGATCAACTGCCTCAGCATTGAAGCAAGGCTCCACGGGTCGGAAAGTCTGCGCCGCTCCAGCACGGGCCGCCAGCCTCTCTGACAACGCTTGCAGTGCAACGTGGATTTGCTGGCCTCGACGCTCCAACGGAATATACCACTTTGCGCCATGGGAGTCCAAAGAGCCATGAGTATTGTTGGTCCAAGACCTGGGCCATGTGTCTGTACACCCTCCCCCCTTTGGAATTTAGAGGACTTCTAGAGCCATTCTATCGGAGAATTTAGATCAAGACACGCCCCCAAAACGGTCTTGTTCTACCAAGTCTCTTGAAAGAAGGCTCCCTGCCAGAAGAGAAGAGGTCATTGCGGAGAATCAGCCATGGCACCGCGTATAGGAGAAAATTGAATGAAACTGTCGGCTACGAACAGATATTGTGTGGATATGTCATGGCTCCCGGTGTCACCCACGGAAATCAGGGGTGAGTTCGAAGTAGAAGCGCCTTGATAACAGCCAGCCATGAAGTCCAGGTTTGACATACTCAACGACATGAGAAGCAAGGCGTCAGGATCCATTACCACATACACACGCCTTTGCCTCTGACAAGAGTGACTGCTTCCCCAACTTGAACGGCTTCAAGTCTCTCCAGAAAGCAAACAACTTGACGGCCACGTGGTTTTTTTTTTTTTTTTTTTTTTTTTTTTTCCTCAGAGTCTCTCACCCACAGGCTTGCTGACTCGTCCGTTACACAACACATCAATGTGAATTGCAGCATTTGTCCTACATTTGGCATCAGACGGAGTCCTTGACGTTTGTCATGACGCGACTACCCGGCCATTGCAATCGAATCCATGGCACAGCAGTCCATCCCAACTGACAGCCCCCTTTCGAATCTCCTGCAACGCATGAGTCCCGCGAGAGTCATCAAAAGTCAGTGTGGTCATTCCCTCCCAACCACGGTACAGCTGTCCAGTGTCGACGCGATGAGGAATGTCCACGGATGCAGCACGTATACTTATACCTCGTGCCCCTGAAGTCCATGACCGACTAGGCTCTTTCTTCTGCATGCCATGCACCTTTTGGTGCACATGGTCTGTGTTCGCCGGAAGTATGAAACATTCCTGGAAAGGTTGCCGAAGCTTTCTCGGTATCACGTCCTGATGAGAGTTGCGGGATGAGGCGGGGCCGTCAATGAATAGGACCCGTGTCGGATGCAACTGCTTGGGCATTGTTGGGGTTCAACAGAAGGCAAACCGACGGCAATGACTTGTGGGCTACTAGCCAACGAATATGGTAGAGAAGGACGGCAATACTGTCCCACGTCTTCCAGAGCAGAACGTCTTTTATCCCGAGGGTGCACATACAACGCAAAATGCCCAGCGTCCTTCGGTACACGGGGCTTAGCTAATGTATTTTCAGTTGAGCAAGCGCGTCTGATTTTCATGATAAAGACTAACGACCTTCATCTTGGTATGAGTCTCGATCGAATCGGGGAATCGGTGTTTCTATACAGTCCACGAAGCACACAACCCTCAGCCCCCTCTCTTCTGACTCTTGGTCGGGTTGATGCTCTTCACCGACAAGGTCCTCGGGAATCGCCGATCCGCCGGGTGCCTTGTGTCAAGGGCTGTTGAGAAAGTCTCGGTTGGCTCGGTTTGTTATTAAAGTTGAGACGATTCGCCTTTGAGACCTCTTAACATGCTTCCCTGTTTGAGCCACGTGTAGACGTTTTTGAGCCTGAGAAGAACGCTTTCGGCTGCGATGCTCTCTATCGCAGAATTGCTGAATCCACCGGAGCCTGTCACGGACGATGCAGATCCTTCTCGACCGTCTCCAAGGCAGAAACGTCACAGGCTGTCTTCTCATCGCCGTGCTCGCAGACATTCTGAAGGCCGGCTTGGTCTGCATGTCAAACGCACAGGAACTTCGTCCCCCGCGGCACCAGGCCCCGTCAACTTTCCTCCCTTTGAAGACGTCAGCCTTGAAGCAGTCAGAGAGATGAGGAAATACCGAATTCTCCAGCTCGGTCACATACACCGAAGCTGTGAGCACATTCCTTACAACAGTTCCAAGAGGGACTTCTCCATCAAGACCGGTCGAGAATTCATCCAAGGCGCGTACCACCCGTATGCTCTACTCACAGTTCTTGGCTAAGAGACTAAGAACAGCGTTCAAGTACACGTTCCAGATCCCCGGCCAGGCGCCTGTGTACACGGTCATGTGGGACTACACCATTGGTCTCGTTCGAGTGACTCCGTTCTTCAAGTCCATGGGCTTCACCAAGGTAGGGTTCTCGGGGGGGCCGAGCCGTGCGGCGTACACCTCGGTCCAAGTCGAGCTAATCATTCACACGGTAGACCAAACCGTCTCAAGCTCTGGACAAGAATCCGGGCTTGCGAGATGTGTGCCCCAGCATCACGGGCGGAGCAGTCTTAGCTCAAGGTGTGTGCAAACATGGTGACGAGGTTGCAGAGGTCCATGGACTCTGAATTTATTGAAAACAAAAACAGGATACTGGATGCCATTCTACTGCGCCAAAGCATTGTGTGCGACCTTTTGCCACGAGATTTCCGCAGCTTTGATCCCGATCTTCGGACCCGACTTCCCCTCGCTTTGTACACTGCCTGCATCGCCACGTTTTGGAGACATGATTATCAGCCAGCAGTTAATAGCCGAAGCCGTGACCAGAGCCTCCAGGCGCGATAGACGACCTGGGACGACTGAGTTTGCAGGCAATGATGCCGTTTCCCGCAGTCCCTTTGAACATGAGCCGCCCGCGCCACGACCACCAAACATGCTGCCCCGAACAGCTCCATCGAGCATGGCTTCACCCGACACAAGACGGCGATTCGTCGCAAGAGCGACGAGGAAGCGGCTCAGGGATACAGCCCATGTCGACCACAAGACCAGCCGCCATCCGACGACCCCGTCCCCAGGCCTACTCGTCACCAGCGACGCCGCCGCCGGCGAATCACAGCCAGATTGCGAGGCGTGCGAGGGGCATTGCGTCGACGCAGGCCACTCCGTCTTGTACAGCCTTCACGGTCATGGGCCACTGCTCGACGGCCATTATTACACGACGGATGGTGATCAGCGCAAAAGACGGAAGCTGGTCGACCAGCCACCGCCCTCGACAGAAGAGGGCATGTACCAACACGGAGAAGCAAATGCTCTTGGGCGGAGGGCTCTGCCCCGGAGCAGGCGGCCCGCCGAGCTGAAGCGCCGCCTCCGCGAGACGGAGGAGATTGCTGCCCGAGAAGAAGACGACAATGACGACGACGACGACGACGATGACGATGACGATGATGAAGAAAACAATCCGAGGCTTCCCGCTGCCACCTTTCTGCTTGCAGATGGGGAAGAAGGTACGGAAAGGGCTGCAAAGTAGCTGCGCGTGGCCAGGCCTGGACCGACAATCCGATTCGTGCCAAGGAGAAGAAGATGTGTTGGAACGACAAAGTCTCCAGTTTGTAACAATACGGATGTCCGGAATGCTCGTCATGATTTGTAATGATGCCGAAAGGAGCAGAAAGAAGAAGGAGAGGAAGAAGAAAGAAAGAAAGAAAGAAAGAAAGAAAGAAAGAAAGAAAGAAAGAAAGAAAGAAAGAAAGAAAGAAAGAAAGAAAATCACAGCGAAGCGAACACAGATAGATGTAGATGGGAAACAGGAAGACGAAGAAAAATAAATGTACTCATTGCCAATCCCCCCCCCCGAAATCATGACCGCTCCGCCCTCCTCTTGGCCAAGTCCGCCGCCCTCGCCCTCTTGAACTTTTCCACCCACGCATCCGCCTTCGCCTTCGGCAGGACATAGATCCGCACCACCTCATCCACGACCTCGACCCTGCCCGTGCCCAGGACCTTCAGCAGCGGGACCCTCCTCCCCATCCTGAGGACCCCCCCGTCCGTCGTCTCGACAAAGCACGACACCCCGCCGGGGGTGTACTCGCCGGCGGCGTCCCACGGCAGCGGCAGCACATACGACAGGTGCTCCTCCAGCGAGTCGGCCTCGCCAAACGCCCTGATGAAGTCCGACTCCAGGTCCTCGGGGTAGAGCAGCACGGTCGGGAAGGCGAGGCTGCTGCGCGGGTCGTCCGCGTCCGGCACGAGCGCCACCCTCGCGTCGCCCATCTCGGGCGGCTGGCCCGTCGACCGGGTCAGGATGTTGCGCCCCCGGAGCGCCGTCCGGAGGAGCG
>SRQA01001292.1:0-11305 GCA_018360365.1 Claviceps citrina
AAACTTTATTATAAGGCTTCCCTTAGTAAAGGAATTAGGATTTAAAATATATAATACTATTTTTATAATAGTTAACTAATTTATAAAGTATATTATTTATATACTAATATTAAAGTAATTAAGTAATAATAATCTAGCTATACTCTTTATTAATTTAGTTTTTAAAAATTATAGTATTTTAGAAAGTATTATAACTAACTATAAAATAATTTTTATAAGCTTTTTTTAGTAAACCTTTTATTATAATATTATAACTAAGTATTAACTAAGTATTATATTTTACTTTTAAACTAATAGTTAAACTAAATTAATAAACTAATTACTTAAGTATTATTTATAAGCCTTTAGTAGTATTAAATAAACTAATTAGGTTAACCTTTTACTAATAGTATAATTTATATATAATATAAGCTATTATAGCTCTTTTTATAAATTCCTTACTAAGGCGCTTTAAGGTTTTATACCTAAAGGCTTATTATATATAAAAACAATAGCTATTATAATAAATAAATAAACTACGTTATATAAAGCAAAGCTATAATATAAATATAAAAAAATATAAAGGCTTTTATAAAATATATAAGCTATATAAGCTAAGTATTATAATTAAAAAAAAATACTAATAAACTTTAATATAAAAAACTATATTCTTTTATTTATAAAAAATATTAATTTATAAAAAGTAAGTAAAAAGCTTATAATAAAGTACTTAAAACCCTATAAAATTATTAAGTTAATTAGAAATTATAAGTTAGCTTACTAAATAAAGCTTTTATAAAGTATAAGACTTTATAATATTTTTTATATTTTAAACCTATAATTATATAAAAAAAATCTAAAAAGTATACTAAAAGTAATATAATAAGTACCTTTTTTTATAAAAGAAAATTTTTTATATATTATAAAAGAAATTATTATTTATAAGCACTAAGGAAATTAATAAAAATACCTTATTAAATAAAAAGGCTATAATAACTTAAAGAATATATAAATATATTATTATAACTTTATAAATTTATAAGTTCTTTAGAAATATAATTAAAAAATTCTTTAAAAAAAAGCTAAGGTATAATAATAAAACTAAAAAGTAAAGGAGAAGAAGGTTTAGAAAAATAAAAGAATTAAAATTTAATAATAAATAAAAAGTAATAATATTATAAGTATTATAAGGAGTATATATAAATTAGAAGTATTAGAAATTTTTTAATTTTTTAATTTATTTATAATATTTAAATTAAGGAAAATAAAGGAAACCTTTTATAACTAAAATAATTATAAGTAAAAAGGGTTACCTTATTAGGACTAAAAAGCTATAAAATTACCTTAGGCTAATAAGGTTTATTTATATAAGCAAGCTCCTATTAAACTTATATTATATAATAAGGTTATTTACTATATATAATTACTAAACTTATAGTAAAAACCTAGAGGTATATAACACTTATAATTATATAAGTGTAAACCTTTTACTAAATTAAATAGGAGGGGGTAAGAATTAAGACTATTACTTATTACTATATACCTTTAAATAAGCCGTGACTTCCTTAATCTTTTACTCTAATATCCCTAACTTACCTATAATATTTTTAGTATAGTTTTAGGTAATATTTAATTTTATAATAAGTATTAAAAAGTATAGTAAGTATAATAGCTAAAGGTTTATTATAAGCCTTAAGGAACCTTACTAAAATCTTATTAATTCTAAGTGCTTTTTAGCTAGCTATAAACTAAATAATTTACTAAATTTTCTTTAAGTTAAAGTAATTATTATTAAGAAATATAATAAAATTAAAGTAAGTATTTATTTTTAATAAAATATTATTCAGTTTAGTATTTAAGGCTAGGAAAAAGTATTTAGTAAATACTTTTGCTTTAGTATTATATATTTTTACTTTTTAAGTATTTTTGTTTATAAAAAAATATTAATACTTACTAAATATTTAATAAAAGTTTACTTCTTAACCTAGCTTATTTCTTAAGGGCCTAAAGGCTAGTATAGTTAAAAAAAGCCTTATAAACTACTTATTTTCAAATACTTTATTTTTTCTTAGCTATAACCTAGGATTATTTCTTTATTACCTTAGTTATAATTTATAAGTTATAGTTTATATAATTTACTTTTTACTAGCGCTAGGCTTAGTAAGCTATAGTAATTATATTCTTAACCTTCTTATTTTACTATAGCTACTAAGCTAGGCTTTTATAAATTTTTTTTAGTATTACTAGGTTTATAATCTTATATAGCTTTTTAGTAATTTACTTAGTATACTAATTAATATTATTTAGGTAAGTAAGGGGAATTTATATAATTACTATATAAAACTTATACTTAGCTTTTATTATTATAAGCTTTTTATTTAGTATTTTCTAAGTATATATTACTTTTTAGTTATATAAAAAGTTCTTATTAGTATAAATATATATAAGCTATAATAAATAATTAAAACTATTAAGGTTTTCTTTTTTTATAAATTTAGTTTTAATATTATAAAATACTTAGGCTAGGTTAATAATATTATTATATCTCCCTTTAGCTTATTATATTACCTTCTTATAAAGTATAATAAGCCCTAGCTTTTATTATATTACTAAGTTTAGTATAGTTTTACTACTTAGTAAGTTTTAGTTATATTTATTTTATAAAAAATAGTATAAATTAAAGTCTTTTATAATTATATTATAAGGCCCTAAGAGGGTTATTATAAGCTTCTTAATTAAAGTATTTTAGTTTTTTTTTATAGTTTAAATATTAAATAATATAAATATTTATATTTTTTATTATAACTAAGTATTAATTTTTACTAAACTTAGCTACTTAAGCCTTAAGGTTATAATACTTATATATATAAATAACTATTTTACCTTTATATATTACTAGCTAATTATATTCTAAGCTAAAGTATAAAAGTAACTTACTTATTTTTATAAACTTTTATATTATTATTATATTAGTATTAATATAATAACTTAATATTACTTAAATAAGTTTAGTATTTTTTCTTATATTTTAGTATATAACTTATATTATATAAATTAAACTAAATTTCAGGTACTTAATATATTTAAAGCTATTAAAAAAGTACTAGGTTAGCTAAAAAAGCCTTTAATATTACCTTAAGTAGCTTTATTTAGAAAGGGTAAGGCTTATAGTTTAAATAATCTTTTTTTATAACTAATTACTTTTTTTTATAATAATTCTTTTTTTATAAAAAAGCTACTAGCTTTTTTCATATATTTCTTACTAAGTAATAGTTTAGTTTTTATAAATAAGTAAAACTTAATTAATAATAGCTTAGTAAAAGTAAAGGGTTTAAATATATAAAGGGCTTATACTTTATTTTATACTTTATTTATAATTAAATAATTATAAAACTATACTAAGTATAGTTTTTTATAGTTAATATATTTAGCTTTAGTTTTATTTTTCTTCACTAAATAGTTATTTTTTATTAAGTAATTAATACTAATATAATAACTATGTTAAGAAACTATTTTATAATATATTATAATATACCTAAACTTATAATACTTAAAGTATTAATAAAGGTTTAATACTTTATTATAAAGTTTAATATTAAAAACTTTTACTTTATTAAATACCTTAGTATAATATAAATAGTTTATTATATTAACTTTATTAATTTTAATAATAAGTAATTATTATTATTATTATTATAGTACACTAGTTAGCTCCCTAGGGGGCTAATATTTAGAACTTCTACTACTAATTTATATAGGAAAAACCCTAGTGTAAGGAGGAAAACTTATATATGCTTATTAGGCTACGCGCAAACCTTATTAGGTCTGCTAAGGTCTTAATTATAAAAAAGGGTATACTACTTACTAGCTAAGTCCTAGTAATAATTACTAAAAGTATATATAAAAGGTAAAATTACTTTAAAAAAAGTCTAGGTTTAGGTTTATAAGGGATTTATAATTAGTTATTACCTACCTAAGTAATAGTAGGTATTAGTAGCTTAGCCTTATAGTATTACTAAGTACTAGTAAAGGTAAATAAATAAAAAAGTAAGGCAAGCAAATAAAAAATTAGGGGTATGTCTAAAAAAATTAGCATAACTAAAAGGTTCTAGTAGGGTTTAGCAGTAGCTAAGTAGGGGGTCTAGTCTAGGGCCTATAAATAGCCTTACGTAATTAGTAAATTATTATTAATTTTCTCTTTAAGTTAAAGCAAGTAATCTAGTAAGTAATTAAGTAATCTAGCTAATTTAGCTAATCCCTCCCTTTAGGTATAAGAGGGGGAGGTTCCCCTACTATTTTTAACCCCTTTTCCTTTCTTATTAATATTAGTAGTTTTTTAGTAAGTTATAAACCCTTTTAGCCCTAGTCTAGCCCCTTGCCTTTCTTATATTACTTTCTTCTAAATCTATTATATAAACATACTAAAAATTAATCTAATGCTTATATAAGAGGTAAGTTTTATTAAGTTATAGTCCCTTACCTTCCCTAATACTAACCCTACCTTAGTATAGGCTAGATAATAAGTATTTATATCTTTTATATTTTTATTATTATAAAGATCCTAATACTTAGTATTATATATAGCTAAGTAAGTATCCTAATATTATCCCTTATAAGTCTAGTGCTAATTTATTTAGAATCTAATAGCTCTTACTATAAATACACTTATAGTAGTAAAAAATATTATTAAGTAAGTATCTCCTTTATTCTTATAACTTATTCTAAGTAGTGCCTAACTAAACTAATTAAAGTAAAATATTATATATAATATTATAGTTACTAAGCTACTAAAGTTAAGAAAGTAGCTAAAAAATAGTCTAGCTTTTAATATAAGTCCCTTATACTACTAAAACTAACCTTATTTAGGTCCTATATTATTTACTAATTTAGTATATAGTAAGCATATTATAATACCTTATAAAATAAGGCTATATAAGTAATTAATTAAAAGAGTATTATAGCCTTAGCTACCCTAGTCCTACTCCCCTTTATAAGTAACTTAGCTTAATACTAAGAAAAAATAGCCTTATATTATAAAGATATTACCCTTTATAAAAAGGAAATTTTCTTATACTATAAAAACCTAGTAGTATAGTAGTAAATTACTAACTTACTTAAGGTAGTAATAATATTTGCCTATAATAAGGGCTAGTATTAAGATATAAATATTAATAAGGTAGTAGCTAAATATAAAGTAATAAGAGTAGCAAGGGTTTAGTAAGCTAAGGGGTAGTTTTACTTAGTATTTAATATAGCTATTTATAAAGTAGTAATAGCTAAACTAAAGGTATTATAAAAAGTAGTATAATAGTAAGTAAAGGAGAATAAAAAGCAGGCTTATAATAAGTCTAAGGTAATCTAATACTAAGAAGAGGTAGCTATAGTAATAGTAGCTAAAGTAATAATATAGTAAGTAAATATAAAGGTAAAGCATAACTCTAAGGTATAGGAATATATAAAGTGCCTTGCTTTTATTAGGCAAACTATTCTAGTGTAGGGTATGTTTAGTAGGCAGGCAGGGGGGGATTAGAATAAGTCTAAGCCTAAGACCCCCCCTTTAGTAAAGCATCCTTATAGGCGCCTGCCTAGAAATAGCTAGGGCAAGAGAGGTTAGGGTAAGGGGTAGGGTAAGAGGTAAAGATAAGGTAAGGTATAGGGCTAGGGTTAGGGGCGGGGCTAGAGCTAATTTCTTTTATTTATAAAGTTCCCTTTTTATTATTTTAGGTTTATTTTATTATATATAAGTAAATTAGTTTAGGTCTCTCTTATCCCTCTCTTCCCTAGGGCTTATTTGCTAAGGTTCTAGTATAGGCGTTATTCCTAAGTTATATAATTATAATATAAGAGTAGTTATCTTCCTAGTTTATCTTAGCCCTTACTAGCCCTTAGCTAAAGCCCTTTGCCTTTATAGCCTTTGCCTCTTTCTAGTTCTTATATAAATATACTACTAAGGTAAATTATCTTAGCTATCCTATTTATATAAGCTAATAAGCTATAATTAGGGTAGTATAGTAGTTATTAAAAGTAGTAATTACTTTATATTAGTCCTAAAAAAGACTAGGATTTAGATAAATAGGCTAGAGCTTAGTAAATTATAAGTATTTTATAATAATATAGTAATATATTTTTAAGGCATTCCTATAAGGGTAAAGTAAGAAGTCTGCCTCTAGTATATATTTTTTATATAAAAAGGCTTATAGCTTTATTTTCTTTATATATATTTAAATAAGGGTAGTAAACTTATGCTTTTATATTACCTTATAAAGAAGCACTACCTTATATATAAAGTAAAAGCTTAGGCTATATTCTACTACTATAAGAGCGTGTTATAACTAGTGCTCCTAAGTACTATTCTTATTATAATATTATTTATCCCTCTAGTCTTACTTAAGTTCCTTCTTAGCTAATAAGTTATTAAAGGTAAGGGGGGGCCTTCTTAGTAGCGCTATATAGGCTAGTAGGGGGTATTTAGGCTATTTATAAGTCCTTTAGTTATAAAGCAAGGTTACTACTACTATATATATACTATATATTCTCTTTACTATCTTACTAAATTCTAATTATTTATAGTATTTTTAGTAATAAAAGTTTAGATAAAGGTTTAGGGGGGAATAGTTACTTTAGTCTTAAGTAATAGGAGTAGTGTAGCCTTATAAGCCCTAGTAATAATCTAAAGGTATTTATTTTACTTAATTATAAATACCTTTACTATACCTCTTATAACCTTACTATGCCTAGCCTAGGTATAGTAAAATCCTATACTATAGGTAATTACACTTCTAATAACCTAAGTATAAAGTAGCCTTACCTTATAAAAGCTATAGCCTTATATAAACACTATAAGTAATATAAGGGTAAGCTATTATTACTCTAGCTTAGCTATAGTCTTAGCCTAGTATGCCTTTTAACTTAGCTTTTAGTAGACCTAAACTCCTAGGAATTAGGCAAACTAAACTAGCTATATTATTATAGTCCTAAGTTAAACTAGGGTAGTGTTAGGGTAGTAATAATATATAAAGTATATTAACTTGCTTTTTTAGGAGTAGAACTTAAGGCTAAACTCTTTAAATTATTCCTAGTAGACTTCCTATATAGCCTTAAGGTAGGTTTAATTCTTCTTTATAGTTCTTTTATATATAATAATATTTATATTATTAGAGAATCCTAAGGTAAGCATTAACTCTATATATACTAGCTTATTATAAAGGGGCGTAATATAAAGTAGAAATAGGATTAGGAAGATAGGGAAGCCTTAGGAAACCCTAGCTCTAACTAAATACTTATTTAATAGTTAGTTCTTAAACAAAAGGGTTGCTATTTTGTTTGTAGTAAACCCCTAGGTCTATGCTACTATCTAGTTAGGGATGCCTTATTATTATTATTATTATTATTATAGTACACTAGTTAGCTCCCTAGGGGGCTAATATCTAAAACTTCTACTACTAATCTACATAGGAAAAACCCTAGTGTAGGGAGGAAAACCTATATGCGCTTATTAGGCTACGCGCGGACTTTATTAGGTCCGCTAAGGTTCTAATTATAAAAAAGAGTGCGCTACCTACTAGCTAAGTCTTAGTAATAGTTACTAAAAGTGTGTGTAGAAGGTAAAATTACCCTAAAGAAGGTCCCTAGTTTGTCTTAGCCCTTGCTAGCCCTTAGCTAAAGCCTTCTACCTCTATAGCCTTTGCCTTTTCCTAGTCCTTATATAAACATATTACTAAGATAAATTATCCTAGCTATTTTATTTATATAAGCTAATAAGCTATAATAAGGGTAGTATAATAGTTATTAAGAGTAGTAGTTACTTTATATTAGTTCTAAAGGGGACTAGGATTTAAATAAATAAGCTAGAGCTTAGTAAATTATAAGTATTTTATAATAATATAGTAATATATCTTTAAGGTATTACTATAAAGGCAGAGTAGGGAGTTTACCTTTTGTATATATTTTTTATATAAAAAGGCTTATAGCTTTATTTTTTTTATATATATTTAAATAAGGGTAGTAGACTTATACTTTTATATTACCTTATAAAAAAACATTACCTTATATATAAAGTAAAAGCTTAGGCTATATTCTACTACTATAAGGGCATATTATAGCTAGCGCTCCTAAGTATTATTTTTATTATAATACTATTTATTCTTTTAGTCTTACTTAAGTTTCTTCTTAGCTAATAAGTTATTAAAAGTAGGGGGGGGCTTTCTTAGTAACACTATATAAGCTAGTAGGGGGTATTTAGGCTATTTATATATTTTCTAGTTATAAAGTAAGGTTACTATTACTATATATATACTATATATTCTCTTTATTATTTTACTAAATTCTAATTATTTATAGTACTTCTAGTAATAAAAGTTTAAATAAAGGTTTAGGGGGGGAATAGCTACTTTAGTCTTAAGTAATAAGAGTAGTATAGCCTTATAGGCCTTAGTAATAATCTAAAGGTATTTATTTTACTTAATTATAAATACCTTTACTATACCTCTTATAACCTTACTATACCTAGCCTAAGTATAGTAAGATCTTATACTCTAAGTAATTATACTTCTAATAACCTAGGTGTAAAGTAGCCTTACCTTATAAAGGCTATAGCCTTATATAAATACTATAAGTAATATAAGGGTAAGCTATTATTACTTTAGCTTAGCTATAGTCTTAGCTTAATATATCTTTTAACTTAGCTTTTAGTAAACCTAGACCCCTAAGAATTAGGCAAACTAGACTAGCTATATTATTATAGTCCTAAGTTAGACTAGAGTAGTATTAAAGTAGTAATAATATATAAAGTATATTAACTTACTTTTTTAGGGGTAGAACTTAAGGCTAGACTTTTTAAACTATTTTTAGTAAACTTTTTATATAGCCTTAAGGTAAGTTTAATTCTTCTTTATAATTTTTTTATATATAATAATATTTATATTATTAAAGAATCCTAAGGTAAGTATTAACTTTATATATACTAGCTTATTATAAAAAAGTATAATATAAAGTAAAAATAGGATTAGAAAAATAAGGAAGCCTTAGGAGACTCTAGCTCTAACTAAATACTTATTTAATAGTTAGTTCTTAAATAAAAGGGTTATTATTTTATTTATAGTAAACCCCTAGGTTTATACTACTATTTAGTTAGGAATACCTTATTATAATATAATATAAAGTAACTTATACTAATAAATAGTATTAAAAGCTACTAATATATCTAGTTATAAAAGTAATATAATACTACTATAGTGCTATATTACTCTTACTACTTCCTTTAGTATATTAAGAGTATATTTTATTAACCTCCTAGCTTAGTTTCTTATTTATATTTTAGGTAAGGCCCCTCCCTTTTTAGTAGTGTTAGTAAGCTATACTATTATTACTACTTTTATTACTTTTTTAATAATATTTAAGAGGGTAATAGGGTATTATATCCCTGCTTTTTATAGGTTTATAGGGGATTTCTCTAGCTTCTTTAGGACTATTATAAAACCTTTTTAATAAGTTTTAAGTAGTATTTAATCCTATAATAAGTATTAAAAAGTATAGTAAGTATAGTAGCTAGAGGTTTATTATAAGCCTTAAGAAACCTTACTAGGATTTTATTAATCCTAGGTGCTTTCTAGCTAGCTATAAACTAAATAATTTACTAAATTTCCTTTAGGTTAAAGTAGTTATTATTAGGGAATATAGTAAAAATAAAGCAGGTATTTATCTTTAGTAAAATATTATTTAGTTTTATATTAAAAGCTAGGAAAAAGCATTTAGTAAATGCCTTTACTTTTATATTATATATTATTACCTTTTAGGTATTCTCTCCCTTCTTATAAAGAAGTATTAGTACTTATTAAGTATTTAATAAAAGTTTGCTTCTTAACCTAGCTTATCTCTTAAAGGCCTAAAGGCTAGTATAGTTAGAGAAAGCCTTATAAACTACTTATCTCTAAGCACTTTATCTTTCCTTAGCTATAACCTAGGATTATTTCTTTACTACCTTAGTTATAATTTATAAGTTATACTTTATATAACTTGCTCTTTATTAGTATTAGGCCTAGTAAGCTATAGTAACTATATTCTTAACCCTTTTATTTTACTATAACTACTAGGCTAAGCTTTTATAGATTTTTTTTAGTATTACTAGGTTTATAATCTTATAAAGCTTTTTAGTAATTTACTTAGTATATTAGTTAATATTTTCTAAGTAAGTAAGAGGGATTTATATTATTACTATATAAAACCTATGCTTAGCCTTTATTATTATAAGCTTCTTATCTAGTATTTTTTAGGTATATATTACCTTCTAGTTATATAGGGAGTTTATATTAATATAAATATATATAAACTATAGTAAATTATTAGAATTACTAAGGTTCTCTCCCCCTATAAATTTAGTCTTAATATTATAAGATACCTAGGCTAGGTTAATAGTACTATTATATTTCCTTTTAGGCTGCTATATTACCTTACTATAAGGTATAATAAGCCCTAGCTTTTACTACACTACTAGGTTTAGTAGGGTTTTACTACTTAGTAAGTTTTAGTTATATTTATCCTATAAAAGGTAGTATAAGTTAAAGTCCCTTATAATTATATTATAAGGCCCTGGGGGGGTTACTATAAGTTCCTTAATTAAGGTATTTTATTTCTTTTTATAGCTTAGGGAATAAATAGTATAAATATTTATACCCTTAATTATAACTAAGCACTAATTTTTATTAGACCTAGCTACCTAAGCCTTAGGGCTATAGTACTTATAAATATAAATAGCTACCCTACCCTTATATATTACTAGCTAATAATATTCTAGGCTAAAGTATAGGGGTAGCTTACTTACTCTTATAAACTCTTATATTATTATTATATTAGTATTAATATAGTAGCCTAGCACTACTTAAATAAGTTTAGTATTCTTCCTTATATTCTAATATATAACTTATATTATATAAATTAAACTAAATCTTAAGTACTTAGTATATTTAAGGCTATTATAAGGGTGCTAGGCTAGCTAAAGAAGCTTTTAATATTACCTTAAGTAGCTTTATTTAGCAAAGGTAAGGCCTATAGCTTAGATAGTTTACCTTTATAGCTAGCTACCTTCTTTTATAATAATTCTTCTTTAGTAAAGGAGCTACTAGCCTCCCTTATATATTCCTTACTAGGTAATAGTCTAGTACTTATTAATAAGTAAAACTTAATTAGTAATAGCTTAGTAAAAGTAAGGGGTTTAAATATATAAAAGCCTTTACTTTATTTTATACTTTATTTATAACTAAGTAGCTATAGGACTATATTAAGTATAGTTTTTTATAGTTAATAT
This sequence comes from Claviceps citrina, assembly GCA_018360365.1. Classification (NCBI taxonomy): domain Eukaryota; kingdom Fungi; phylum Ascomycota; class Sordariomycetes; order Hypocreales; family Clavicipitaceae; genus Claviceps; species Claviceps citrina. The sequence continues at coordinate 11,282 of SRQA01001292.1, forward strand.
ATTTAGCTTTAGTCTTATCCCTCT
>SRQA01001293.1:0-11301 GCA_018360365.1 Claviceps citrina
CTGTCCTTTGGAAAAGAGAAGAAAAAAAAAAAATAACAAAATAAAAGCTATGCTCAGATCGCTTCGATCCCTGTTGGCTACAACAACCCCGCGCTCCGGGAGGCGGCTCAGACACCCGAGATGGTCGACGCGCTCGTCAACCGTCCTGCCCTGGGCAACTTCCCGTCCCACACCTGGGCCGGGATCCTGGAAGCAGGCGTCCTCAAGGTGGCGCCCAATGGCCTCGGCAACGTGTACACGGCCATGGCCGGGTCCGACGCCAACGAAATCGCCTACAAGGCCGCCTTCATGCACCGGCGGCAGCAGGAGCGCGGCGGCCCGGACGTCGACTTCTCGGCCCACGAGCTCGAGAGCGTCATGGCCAACCAGGCGCCCGGCTCGGCCCAGCTCTCGATCCTGTCCTTCCGGTCGAGCTTCCACGGCCGGCTGCTGGGCTGCCTGTCGACGACGCGGTCCAAGCCGATCCACAAGCTCGACATCCCGGCCTTTGACTGGCCCCAGGCCACGTTCCCCCAGCTCCGGTACCCGCTCGACCGGCACGCCGAGGCGAACGCGCGGGCCGAGCAGGCCAGCCTGGACGAGGTCGAGCACCTCATCCGGACGTGGCACCTCCCGCCGGCGGCCGTCGTCGTCGAGCCGATCCAGAGCGAGGGCGGCGACAACCACGCCAGCCCGGCCTTCTTCCGCGGCCTGCGCGCCCTGACCCGCCAGCACGGGGTGCTGCTCATCGTCGACGAGGTCCAGACCGGCGTCGGCGCCACGGGCCGGTTCTGGGCCCACGAGCACTGGCACCTGCCGCACCCGCCCGACATGGTGACCTTTTCCAAAAAGGCCCAGACGGCCGGCTACTACTACAGCTCCAAGGCCCTGCGCCCCAACCGGCCCTACCGCCAGTTCAACACCTGGATGGGCGACCCGTCCAAGGCCCTCCTCTTCGCCGCCATCGTCCGCGAGATGGACCGCCTCGACCTCGTCCGCCACACCGCCTCCGTGGGCGACCACCTCTTCCGGGAGCTCGACCGCCTCGCCCGCTCCTACCCGGACCAATTCCGCAACCTCCGCGGCCGGGGCCGCGGCACCTTCATCGCCTTTGACCACCCCCGCCGGGACGACTTCCTCGCCCGGGCCAAGCGCTTTGGCGTCAACATTGGCGGCTGCGGCGCCAGCGCCGTCCGCCTGCGGCCCATGCTCACCTTCCAGGCGCATCATGCCGATATCCTGGTCGAGGCTCTGGAAAAGGTGGCCAAGGCTCTGTGAGGGGGGGGGGGGGGGGGGGGGGGGGGGGGGGGGGGGGGGGGGGGGGGGAGCGGCCGTGGTGTGCACTGCAAGACAAGATACAGAATAACAGAGACGAGGGAGAAGAAACAAAATGAAAAGCAGGGGTGACTCGGGTCTCTTTGATACTTTTTGCTGAAAACGAGGAAAGAGTTTTGGATTCTTTTTCATCTTCTTTCGGCAGAAGATGCGCAAGACGCGAGGTTTTTCTTCCTTTCTTTCCATCTCCTCTCCCCCCAAACCCCTCCCTCTTCTTTCCCCCCTATTTTGATCATTTATTTGAAAAAAATCATGAAAGCCATTTCAACGTCCTCAGCGCGCTGTTCTTTTCCATTGAATTTATGTATATATATGTAAAATGCTCTCCCCAAGAATGAGGAAGCAATTCCGAGAAAGGGAGCCAGAAAAAAGAAAAAACCAAAACCGCAGTAATACTAGTCAAACAGACTCTTTGATTTCCTTGATTCCCTACAGATAGCAAATCGCGTATCCTATAGCAACCGCCCCCCCCTAGGGCAGACAGGTGTCAATCAGTACAGGTAGCGCAGCAAAGCAGAGCAAAGCAAAGCTGATCTTGATGTGTGCCTCATCGGCCAAGTACCCTGCTCTGGATCCGAGCATGTGCAACGGCAGGGGAGGAGAAGAGACACAAGGAAAAAAAAAAAAAAAAAAAAAAAAAAAAGAAAGAAAGAAAGAAAAGTCGAGAAAGAAACATCAAAGGAGCCAATGGTCGAAACAATGACCGGAAACGCAACGGAGCGAGAAGATCATTTAGAGGAATACATGCCTGCCATGTGAATTGGTACAGAATGGAAATTTGGACAACAATTTCACGACGGACACACGTACACGGACGGCCCCAACATGCCATCTTGCCGGGACAACGGCGCCGCCTGGTGCGAGTGCCGTCCATAAAGTGACCCGCGAGGAACGAGAACGGGGAGAAGGGCGCTGTTTGCGCCCCGCAACACAATCTGCCGACAGAGAAAATGTTGGCATGTGAAGAGCTATGCATCTGAGTGAGATGCGACGTCGTGAGCAAGACGATGAGCATCTTGCTGAGCAGGGGGTCCGAGAAGCTGGCTTGGAAGCGAGACCTGTACCGCTGTCGGCATCTGATGCGCGAACCGCTAGATTGCGCCACTGGATACTGCGGGAGCTGCGTTGGTCTTGATGGCCGCAGAGCTGGCCTGCTGGTTCTGCGAAGCATCATCCAAGCGCCGTCTCTTCTTCTTCTCATCTCTTTCTGCCTCGCAAAATTCGGACAAAATCGGCGGGAGGGCCTGAACACTCGCTCGTATGGAGTCGCCACGTTGCAAAGGGACTGCAGGCAAGATTGGCCGATATGCAGTTCTTGACAGTGGACGAGGCGCGAGATGGGGTGGAAGATTGGGAAATAAATTTTTCCTTGCCTTGTCGGCTCGGGACGGCCTTCCTCGTTTTTTCGACTGCTTGTGTCCAGGTGGAAAGGCGGACCCAAGGCTCTGATCATGGCCTGTACATGGCCGAGGAAGATTTGTCGTCGGCGTCCAAGTGCTCGAGGGAGGTGGCTTATTTAGTCGAGGGCTGGCCACATGTCCTGACGTGTGTTCGAGCTGTTGGGCACGGTTGATTTCACCTGAGCTGCCAGCTGAGAGAATATCCGGTCGAGGAGGCACGTCCCTCATTTGCTCTACAACCTGCATGCACTGACTCAGACTGCGACCTGTTGAGAAGCATCAGAGACAAGCCCCTGAAGAGTCAACATCTCGGTCAACCACGCATGGACTGGAAACGTACCCAAAGGAACCTGCATGTTCATCCAGTTAGGAGCAATCTGGTTCGCCTTGATGAACTGCCACAAATGCTCAACGCAGATGTCACTGGATTTCAGAATCTCAGCCAGCACAAATCGCTGCAGTGTAGAAGGACCATGTGCATCAGTTGCCGTTCAGGTCTTACGACGATCAGTTAACCATGAGGCATACCTTTTCCTCTCTCGTAAAGGAGGACTCCATAGTCTATATGGCCTGCCAGCATGAACCAGATCTCAAAAAGCGTGAGCAAGTCAAATGAAAAAGGAAGATGGCCCCAAAGAAAGAAAAATTCGACTCTGCCAGTCTTGAGTAGGCATTGGCGGTGTCGCTTTTGGGTCCAGATGTGAACTTGGGGTGACCCGAACGGCAGGATAATAGGAAAAGGTGTGACTATTATCCCTCCATTGAGGACATTATTGATCTTTCCAACCATGCAATTTTCAGGTGTCGAAAAACAGTGAACTCGCCTCGAGATTGAAAAGGTCGCCAGTTGTGAGCAAATTCCGCATAGGGAAGCTACTCCAAGTGGGTTCGATAGGAGCAGTCTACGCCGGACACCAGGTCGCGAATCGCAGTATCCACACCTCTCAGGAAAGTGGAGGTTTAGAGATCGGTCGAGCCTTCCGTCCATTCACAAGAAAAGCGTTGGTAGAGGACCGCGGCTTACAGAAAACGAAAGAAGACGACTGGCGCGAGCAGTTTCTGGAAGAGTCGCTGGCTCAGCGGTCAGTGGCAGGTGTGCAACAACGCGCAAAACATCACGTCGTGCGACGATGCCTTGGAGAGAATGAATAACGCAGCAAGGGTGAGACGTGAGGCGACAAACGGCTTGTGTAATGGCGATCTGTAGCGTGCAGCAGGCTGGAGCGGCGGCAAAGCACATTGGCCAGGGAATTATGAAATCAGCGAAATCAGCGCGGTGCCTCGATGTCTGGTAGTCCATGTGAAAGTGAGTTACTCCAAGACAGCATTTGAGAAACACAGCTCTTTGCGACGGACGAGGTTGTGACTTGCTGTGCTTTTGTTCTTGGTGAGAGGCGACTGAACGGCCACAAGAACAATAAAACTACAGAGGACCAGACAATCTGGCCCGGCGGCATATGGATCCCGCCCCTCTGTCTATTGTCGACGGCGGCGCGGCACCGTCGACAAGCAAGTGTGAACTGTGGTGGTGCGAATCATGAGCGGCCAGGGTCGCAACGAGCATGGGTCTGGTGGCATCGGCTCTTACTTGGATGCCGCACCAGACTTTGCCGCCTTGGATTGCGCATCGTGGCATGGTAAAAGAAGGCAGCCCCATGACGGAGTTGTGCAGCAGCCAAGTCCAAGTGCGTCCCAAGGCCAAAAGTGCTTGAGGACCCCAATTTAGATCCCCCATTTGCCACGCAGCAAAGCTATTCCCAGTCCAGCCGGGAATGTTCCCGTTGTCGAAAGTGAACTTCAGCTTTTGATAAGTGCGTATACGTGCTTCCTGCGGAACTCAACGGCCCGAGCATCATGAGTTTGCGGACTGATCGGTATCAACACAGACAAGCGAGGTGATGAAGCTAACACTCTTCGATGTGCCTTGCACTGCCAGTCGTCCATCTTGCGCTGACTCTGGGGGCGCAACCAGTGGTGTTCGATGAACGAAGCTGGCAGGGATGTTGATGGAACTCGCAATCTTGGAGCGACGCTTTTGCGGCCCAAAATGCATCTCGGTCGACAATATTGAAGGGTACGGTGTAAAGACCATCGCGCTCCCACACGCTCAGCCGTTGTGTCTGGGCTTGTTCCGGCCGTATGACCAACACAAGGCCCGGAAGACGTGCGGCAAAAGACAAGAGGACCTATAGATTCCTTGATATGGCAGCAACAATCAGTGCCGATACTATTTTCCTCCCCCTTGTCGTTGATAGTGGTCACCGGTCACCGGTGGCACCGAGCCCCACCTGTCGTCTCTTTTGCAGAAAGATGCTGCGCCATGGAGAAGCGAACGAGGGGCATCTATTCGTCGTGCGGTGACGTGCAGTCTGCAACACCACAAGGACTCTGGCCTGCGCCCCAGCCAATCCCACGATGGATTGTCCAGAGCGCCTGACGTGTTTCACTTACCCTCCATTGTCGTTTCAAGGCAATCAGGTGTCTATCGGTGGCCTTGGCAAGCCCATGCTGGCGGACTCGGGCCAAGATCGGTGAAGATTGTTGCGGAAGACAGCCCGTTCGTGTATTCGCGCAAGCGGCCGCGTGACCTCAGTTCGTGTCCATGGCTCATCCACAAGCACCTCGAGCACCTCTCTTGGGACGTGCAGTCATGAGCCACCGTCCGGGGCTCCCGTACCAGTCCAATCAAGGGCAAAGAGAGTTGGTTCGTCTGGGTACGCTTCGTGGCGACAATCCGGAGGCCGCACATGCATGAGGATTGAAAGGAGTCGGCAGGCGCCTTGTGGTTCATCCACTTGCGACATGGAGCGAGCCCGACCGCCTTTTTATAGAGGGCTGGGTCGTGCCTTCCGCGCTGTATGCAACGTGAGCTGGCATTCATGGCATTCAAATGGACCCACCTTTTCAAACCCGCCAGCCTCCAGGATTTGTCTGTCTGTCTGGCTGGCCGTCTTGTTCTTCACCCCATTATGCCATGTTGCGAAACACTGCGAGAATCCTTTGAATGCCACGTTTCAATGCTCATTCTGGCGAGGGCGGTCCTTCTTCCATTGCGGGCAACGGACAAGCGCCACCTTCGGAAGCTGGAACTACGTTCATGCTGGGTTGAAGCTCATCATCACGATGCCAAAATTCGCTTTCCTCGTCGTTCAAGGCAGCAGACAAGGCGGGTGACAGAATGAATGGATCGAGGAATAATTCGGCGGCGGCACGAGCGGCGGCACGAGCGGCGGCACGAACGGCTGCACGGATCGTTCGGCGGCTGACAAGGATTTGGGTTGGCCTGGAAACGAGATTCTGGATGGAGGCAATCCCAGACCTGTCTTTACAAGACCATCTTTCTCCATAAAATGACGCATAACATGACGTCCTGCGGCCTGCCAACGTCGCCATTCGTACAGCCCGCGACCAATAATGTCATTAGCCGATACCCCAGCCAATCTTCACCAGGGCTTCTTCCGAGTGAAAGAGCCGCGATGCTGTGCTGGTATGGGGCATACATAAAACAGGTCTCATAAGTACGAGAGAGTACATTCCCCCAGACCCTCGAGTTTCCGCATCCAACACCACAAAACACACGCCAGCATGAAGTTCTCTGCCGTTTTCGTCTCGTCCGCCGTCATGGCTGGCTTTGCCCTCGCCGTGCCCACCACCAACCAGGTCCTCACCAAGGGCTTCGACATTGTCGCCCTGCGAGCCGCCAGCCCTATTCACGAAGCCCACATGTCGGCGGCCAGAAAAGGCCTGCTGCTCAATCTGCCCAAGCAGAACGCAACGTGCAAGAGCACGACGAAGAACTGGGCCACCTTCCACCTCGAAGGCTCCAAGCTGTTCCTCTACTCGGATGACCCTGAGCAGCAGCAGTTGTTGTTCACTGACCGCTCCGGCATGGGTAGGTGGTGTGATGAAGGCGCCTGCCCCCCCTTCCCCGTCGTGTGCGAGCGAAGACGACCGATGCTGACACGGCAGGATTCCCAGGCCAAGGACTCCTGGGCTACGTCAACGCCGGCGACGGCCTCCCGCGCAATGCCGAGGTCGACGGCTGGTCGGTTGACGCCAATGGCGTTCTCACCTTTGACGGCGCCGGCCTCCAAGCGTGCCCGGGGGCCACCGACGGCGCCTGGAGGGTTTGGCTTGATGGCCTTGACCGACCCGGCTTCAGTGACGGATGCGTGCACTTTGTTGCTCGCACTGTGCCACTCCTGTGTCCTGCGTCCTGTCACTACAACTAGACTGACTGGCCGCCGAGGGGTTGCAGCATCTTGCGCAGTACCTCTTGCGCAGTACACCTTGCGCAGTAGAATAGTGGTGAATCACCGTGTGCGGCGGGCATTTAGCAGGCATATAGAGAGATTATTTGCGTCGCCTTATGAAGTTACGGAGAATAGAAAACAAGACTGCCATCCCGCGTTCCCTTCGTCTCCGCACCCAGTCCGCTCCGTAGCCTCCAGCTGGCAGTGCACAGCTGGCAGGTGCACTGCTGCACCCTCTGTCGTAGCGTACAGCTGGCACGCACGCACGCCGCAAAGGCTTATCGATAGGATGCCCAGAGGAAGGAAGCGTGCGGTGCGCGTGCCACGGTCTGCCACCAGACCAGAAAAACGAGTGGCATCTGGAAACCCGACTACTGCTCAATGCTCATTCATGGTGGTGACCCTCGACGCACGCAACGTCTCTTCATCTTTTCCACCCGCCGTCAATTCACCCTCTCGGGTCCGCGCGTACAAGGCCACATGCCTGTCAATTATTCAATTCAACTATTGCCACAGCCTGGACTCCCCGCCATTGCTCGAAATCCGCGCACGCGATCCAGTCCAACATTTCGTCGGTTCCCCTTCTCGCTTCTGCTTCGCTACATCTTGCGACGCGCGCATCTCCCTCCTTGCACGCCCCATCGCCTTGTGTCTGTGTGAGGTGCCAGTTCGGGCTCTCATCATTTGACAGCCGAGCTGCGTGCGGATCCTGGGCATTGCCGACTCTCCCACCCTTGGCTGAGCTTGATGCCGTCATGCGGGATGACGAGCATACAGCCAGCAGAATGAGTAGGATCAGGCTTGAGGACGGCGCCAGCAACGGGACTCCAGAAGCCATGGATATTGCAGCATACACGCCATCCACGGCCAAAGCGGGTGGCTCTCCAGCATCCGTCAATGGCGTCAAACCAGAAAGCGAGGGCTTCAACACCCCGGCGTCTGGGAAGCCACGACTCTCCCGAAAATCTTCGCAAAAGACCGCCGAGCCTGAATATCAGCTCTTCGACCATCTTCCCAACGCTACCGAGGACTCTTGCAAGGGCTTTCAGGTGATCCGAGACTGTCTTTATGGGTCAAAGCACCTTGGATCGACCGACAACGACGCCTTGGATTGCGACTGTGCCGAGGATTGGCGTACGTTTTGTGTCTCGTCTCTCCATGTTGTTTCCCCTGACGCACTATGCCGGATTTGTCTGTGCTCACTCGCATGCGCGCAAACTTGATGCTGACTAGGCCCCCATAGGCGAAGGAGAGAATCATGCCTGCGGCGAAGAATCGGATTGCATCAATCGCGCGACCAAAATGGAGTGCGCCGCCGACTCGAGCAACTGCGGAGGCGGCTGTCAAAATCAGCGTTTTCAGCGCAAAGAGTGGGCCAACGTGGCCGTCATCAAGACGGAGAAGAAGGGGTACGGTCTGCGGGCTGATTCAGATCTGCAACCAAACGATTTCATCTACGAGTACATTGGCGAAGTCATCAACGAACCCACGTTTCGCCGGCGCATGCTGCAGTACGACCAAGAGGGCATCAAACACTTCTACTTCATGTCTCTCAGCAAGAGCGAATTCGTGGACGCGACACGGAAGGGTAACCTGGGCCGCTTTTGCAACCACTCGTGCAATCCCAACTGTTACGTGGACAAGTGGGTGGTTGGAGACAAGCTCCGCATGGGCATCTTTGCGTTGCGCAAGATCCGGGCCGGGGAAGAGTTGGTATTCAACTACAACGTTGATCGATACGGGGCCGAGCCGCAGCCATGCTATTGCGGAGAATCCAATTGCGTTGGCTTCATCGGTGGTAAGACACAGACCGAGCGGGCCACCAAGTTACCAGCTGCCATTGTCGAGGCTCTGGGCATTGATGATGGCGACGGGTGGGATACAACGGTTGCCAAGAGGCCGCGTCGCAAGAGACCTGAAGAGGACGACGAGGCGTATGTGGAAAGCATATCGGCGCGTAGCCTCGACAAGACTAATTGTCGCAAGGTCATGGCAGCCCTCTTGCAGTGCAAGGAGAAGTGGATTGCCGTCAAGCTCCTGCAGCGTATACAGCTCTCGGATGATGACGGCGTCATCCGGTCTGTGATGCGCATGCACGCCTATCAGATTTTGAAGACCACACTCAACATGTTTATTCAGGATGACAATGTCGTGCTACAGGTCTTGGACATTCTCGACAAATTCCCCCGCATGACCAGAAACAAGATTCAAGACTCCAAGATCGAGACCACGATCCAGGGATTGACAACGTCGGGGCATGAGGAGGTGGCTTCCAAGTCAACGAAGCTGCTCGAGGAGTGGAGCAAGCTAGAGGTGGCATACCGCATACGGAGGCGGAAGTTTGACCCCAATGCTCCCGTGCAAAGCCTCTTTGACGATCGTCGAGGTCAGGCCCGTGAGGAGGAGACGGCACAGTCGACGCCGAAAACGGCGTCACCACGGCCGATCGACGCGCCCAAGGGCCCCAAGAGCAGTGTGCCGCAACGTAATGTTTCGTTTCAGCACAGCGCGAGCCGGCCACCGCGACGGTTTGGTCCGCTTCCCGAGGGTTGGTTCACGGCCAAAGACAGCAGGGGTGCCGTCTACTACTACGATAAGCAAGGCAAGACCACCTGGAGTCGGCCGACTCAGCCTGCCAATGAAGGTCCCAAGGCACCTTTGAAGGCAATCCAAGAACAGCTGGCTATCCAGAGCATCATCGATCGGGTGACAAAGGAGGGGACCCCGAAGCAGTCTCTCTCTCAGCCCGCGCCTCCGTCCAATATACCGTCCAGAGAGTCCAAAAAGGACAAGTGGAGATCACTGCCCATGGACAAGCAAATGAAGATATATGAGAATACGGTAAGCCGCAAGGGGAGGGAAATCAATATCCCGGACTACCATCCCTCCTCGCCTCTCTCTCTCTCTCTCTCTCCTCTCGAACCAAATCCCCCTTCTTTTTTTTTTCTTTTACCACTTGATGGGCTATTACGGTGAGGTGCCCACTCTAACGCACGCATTTCACAGGTATTCCCCCCGGTCAAAAACGTCATGGACAAATTTCGGCACAAGCTCCCCAAAGAAGAACTGAAGCGACTTGGGAAGGAAATCGCGAAGAAGCTCGTCGCATCGGACTACAAGAACAGACGAGTCAATGACCCGACGGCCCCGCTCAGTGAGAAACAGGCGCTCAAGATTAAGAAATACGTCAAGGACTTTCTGACACGCGCCGTGGAGAAGTACGACGAGCACCATCAGAAGAAGCAAGGACCGACTGGTGGCCCAAAGGTGGACGCCGAGATGACGGCCACCACCAGCCTGGACGGCAAAGATGCAGACAGCCCCAAGGACATAGACGGGGCCGACGAGGATATGGTCAGTGACGTCGAGGAGGGCGACTCGCCGACGAGCAGCCAAGACCGCAAGCGCAAGCGCGAGGCGGATGTGCTCCCCGAGTCCTTGACGGCCACCCCCCGCGACAGCCCCAGCACGAAGAGGATACGCTCCGAGGATGTGCCCGAGCCGAGCCCCCCTCCGCCGCCGCCGCCGCCGCCCGACTCGGCAACAGACGAGCCCCTAAGCGAGGAGCAAGAAGCCCTCAAGGAGCAGGAAGAAGCGCTGATGCGAGAAAACGAAGAAGCGCAGAGGCTAGAAGACGAGGCAAACGGCGTGAAACCGCATCGAGGACATGAACGCCTAGCGGCGTAACATGACATGTAGTATCATCATCATCACCATTGTTATTACTATTCTTATCATTTTTTTTCTCCTCCTCTAAAAATCTCCCGTGTCGCGTGTTCGGGAAGAAGTTGTAGCGGGCGATGGGGCTGTCGACACCTGGAACCATTCTGGAGTGAGAGGGAAAAAAAGGGAGGGGTGGGGGGGGGGGGAACGAAGAAAAGAAGCCGGCGACAGGGCAAAAAGAAAAGGGAACCAAAAAAGTACCATGTGTTGACGGCTAAATATGTACCAGCCATGGAAGGCGGCCTTCTTCATACATACGTACACACAACCGGAGTTTAGGGGGGTTTAGCTGTTGCGAATATCTTTTGACCACAGACCACAGGAAGAGGTCGAATGTGTATTCATCTCCATACATTTTATTTTTTTTCGCCCAATGTGGTTGTATGATGAAGACGGGGTGTGTTGTTTGCTGATGCTGGTGGTGGTGGGGTTTGGCGAACCAAGACAGGCCGCCTTGTTTTATGGCATGTCGGGTGGGCTGGCCGCTGTTGTCAGGGAGTGAGTCATGTTGGTCCTAGTCTTTCTTGTTCGTGTGGTTCAGTTGTGTTCCCAGTTGGGGTGCCGAAACCCAAAAAAGACTGCTATAAATAGGGGGGGGGGGGGGGGGGGGG
>SRQA01001294.1:0-11293 GCA_018360365.1 Claviceps citrina
GAAAACTGGCCTCCCTCTTTCGACTCATACACACACGCACGCAGCAGACACATCAACCGACCACAACTTACTAACACAACGGCCTGACGGAAAAAAAAAAAAAAAAAGCTGCTCGCTTGCGAGACCCTTGACACAACCGGCATGGAGCGATTGCCATGTATCAATTGTTCTGTGTAATGGATTGTAATCCCAACCACAGCCAACCAACTCTGCTTCGTTTCTGCGGGCTGTGCAATGCGCGATCCGAACAAGCACCCCGCGCCTGCTTGTCACGAGCGCAATGTGCAACATTGCCAATTGGCCATGCCAAAGTGGACACGGCCCACAATCCACGGGGGAATGCAATCGATGATTTCAACGCGGAGAAGTCGTTTGAAACTTTCTTTGCGTAACTTTGTTGTGTGGCGGGCGACTTTGGGGGTGGCGAGAGAAAAAAAAAAGCAATCTGTCCGGGGGCAAGGGGATGGAACGGCGTGGCACATTGGCATTCAATGGAAAGAGAAAAGTGGCTGCCGGGAACAGCAAGGAATCGAATTTCGGTTGCTGCCATCAAACCCCAGAGACCTGGAAAACGATGGCACAAACAAACAGGACGAACAGCTTGTGATGGGTCGTCGCCGGGACGTGTCTCGGTCGGCGGCGTAGTGGTTGGCCGAAAACTTGTCTCACGGCTTTCCTGGAATTCTGGAGTACCGTACCTTGTTTTAGAGGGAACATGACAAAAATAATCTCTCGAGAAAAATGCATCCCTCCTCGATCGGGTCGAAATGAACGACATCTTTTGACGCTAGTACCTATCCGACCCTCAGAAAGCAAGATGGGATGCCGGATCTTCAAGCCAGCAGACTAAGACGACGCTTGGGGAAATATCGAGCTTTTTTTTTATTTAAAAATCTGAATGAGAAAGGAGAAAAAAAGCAAGAGAAAAATCCTAAACTAGCTACCTAGGTAGTAAGCAAGATGATAAAATTATACGCGGGTGCGTTATCGTGGATGTTTTGGACTGTGTACTGACTGGCATGGCACACACTAATGAAAGGCACCTGAAAAGTCAAGACGAATACCCTTGTTAGAAAGTGCCAACTCGGATGCTCTCTTTACAGGCAAGACTCTTGGGATGGGCACAAAGAAGCGTCGTAAGGAACAGGATGGGAGAAGCTGCGTACATGACAAACATCGGTTGCCAAGCATCAGCTCGGGGTTCCAAAACACGGCACTTGTCTCCTTTTGCCATGCTGCTCCGGCCGGGAGACATGCAGCCACCGAAAGGGGTCGGGAAAGGCTAATCAGGGGGTGAACACCCACTTCCGGACGTTCCAACGGCGCAGGTTCGGGCGGGTTCGGTCTCGCGCGGGCTGTTCTAACAGTCGCCAGCGGCAACCGGCCAAAGGACAAGGGGAATGTGCGAGACGGCCGACGCGGGGTTCCGTCTAATGTTGATGTGATCAAAGGCTAGATCAATGTCTTGACCCTTCCCCATTTTCCCTTGGCTGTCCTCGCAACGGACTGAGGCTTTGGATGAGCGAAGGGGGGGGTTCGCCGGGATGCTCTGCGGCATTGAATGGGCCCTGAAGGACGGACGCCATCGCAAATACGATGGTACATGGCATCAGAGAAGGATTGGCCAGGGAAGCAGTGCGGCCGGACAAAGTACCCAGGTGATGGATACTAGGACGCTGACTTGGCCAAAAGATGGAGCGGACGAGGATTCCCAAACAGAAAAAGTTTGCTTCGCGAATCGCGAGCCCTTGGACGGTTTCGTTTCTGTCCATTCGGCCTCGAGTGGCTGGTTCCGGGCCGGGCAAGACGTCATGACCTACCACCGGCTTGTCAGCTGCACCAGCTGCCCCGGACCCCTTCACATGAGTGAGCCGCCAGCTGACTGAGCTGTCAGAGCGGGGCCATTTCGAATCGAAGCCCCCGACGTAAAAGAATCGGTCTGACATGCGAACGTGCAGTCGTGCCGAACCGTGCAGCAGAAAGTCCTTCGTTGTTGAGTTGTTGAGGGGCACGATACACGAAACAGGATTTTTGGCCCCCATGCGCTCGACAAACAGTACACGTTTGTATTCCTTTCCCACACGTGGTGCGCATGGGCAACTACGTCAGGTCATTGCGCAGCATGTTGCTAATTCCCTTGGTGGCAGCACGTTGTCTTTCCCGACCCGCGGCTCCTACCCATGGCCCTATCCATGCCAGAGGGGGATCGGGCAGTCGCCGTATTCTGTGCCTGCAAATCCCCCGGAGCAGGCTGCAGATCACAATCACAGCCCAGAGCTGAATATCCTGCCTGAACGGGTGCTACGCTTCCCCCGTTCATGGCCCCCAATGCTCGGACGCTCAAGTGTTTGATCTGCTCGGGAAAACGGGGGCCCGCTCAGGGGCGCATCCCAGCAGCGAGCCGTGGGTGCTTCTCCCTCCAAAGTGTGTCGTTCACAGTCGGTCCATCATCCTGCCAAGACGTGGTTGTTACGTACGGGCGAGCGTGCCCCCCCTGTTGGATGATGCGCCGGGCACCTGGCCTTGCCTGGACACCACAAACAAGCACATGGAGCGGATATCAAAAGAATCCATCCGATGGATTTCTTTTGGAAGAAGAAAACACGAAGAAAAGAAAACCCCAATACTCGGAGCGGAGATGAAGATGGGCATCGACGGTAAACGGTGATGAACACACACACACACACACAACACACACGCTAAAATGCGGCTGAACTGATCATTGTTTCTTTGTACAGACTCCGAAAGCTACTGCTTGCCAAGCAACCGACGAGCTTTTTCTTTTTTTTTTTTTTCCGTGGGCAGCGCCCCCGTCTGTCGTACCGGAGAAGGTTTCTTCGTCCTGTGTGATGTCGTGCAAAGATCCAGTGAGAAAGCTCGCTTTTGAACCTCGCGTGACTGCCTCAAAGCCACATGTTTTTTTTTTTTTTTTTTTTTTTTTTTTTTTTTTTTTTGGTTTCGTTAGAAGAAAACGGGTGAGTGTGTGTGTGTGTGTGTGTGTGTGTGTGTCTGAACTGTCAAGAATCCTTCCTATTCAGTATAAAAACCCAAATTTGCGGGTGAGATGTCCCAGCCCTGTGCTGTGCAAAAGTCAATCACGGTCGCCGAAACGTGGGGTCAAGGCCATGGCAAAGAAAGCCGAAAAAGACCGGGAATCCGAGTATATCGGTTGGTTCTCCTTCCGGCGCGGATGTGACGAAACACGTTGCCGAACGGGCTGGTTTGATGAGGGTGAAGTTGATGGCCGAAACAAACTGGGATGTGGCGTCGGGACCGAACGGGGGCTTGCTTTCGGAATACCAGAAAAACACGTTTCCTGGACGTCTTGTCTTGGCCGGGGTGGTTAATGTCAAACGGCGACTCTCACAAACAGGCCGATTGGAAAAAAGCTCGGCGAAAATGATTTTCCATCTCACGCAAAGCATAGATCTCATGTCCCCCTCTTCGAAAAGAGCTGTCATCCATATTTTCATATATTTTTTTACTGACTAATGGCCATGATTTCCGTTCACGGGCCCTTTTCTCCGTATCTTGTGACCGTTTTCCTGCCCACCATGACCAACGATGTTGTGCGCCCCCCCCCCCTTTCCCCTTCCCTTCCCTTCTCCTCGGTGTCAGCGATGGCAAGACTCACTTGGACTGACCAGCATGAGAAAGGATCTGAGCGTCGCTTCATTGGATCCACGATGACAATGGTCCTTATAAAGCATTTTGTGTGTGTGCTCTGTAAGACGTGCCCTCCCCCCTCCCCCCCCCCCAATCTTGGACAATATAACTGGTGATCGCACCCCGGAGCGTGGGGCAGGATTCTTCTTTCCCTTTGCCCACGGGAGCACACCGGTTTCCCTTTCTTCTTCGGCTGATGACTCGTCTTGCGACAGGATTGGTGAATGGGGGCGAGAAAAAAAAAAAAGAGGAGAGCGCGTAAGCCCCAATCAATGGTCGTGTTCCGTCGCTACACAGATCAATCACTCGGACAGGTGTTTGGCTCCCCTCCCCCAAGACAGTTTCGCGTCTTGTCCAATCGTTTTCCTGCTGCGAAGGGGGGGGGGGGGGCTTTCCAGGACGGTGAACCCCCGATGGCGACGAAACGAACCGACGAGCTCTTTCTTGGTCGCTGCTGGCCAAACAGGGGGGGCTTGATCAAAACCGCCGTCATGAACATGAACTTGGTCAGGAAAGCCTTTTAATAAAGAAGTCAAGAATGAAAATGAAAATAAAAATAAAAATAAAAACATTGTTCATGCGGCGAGGCACGCACTGCTTGCTTGGAGAACGGGGGGGGGACAGCATAAGCATAGCATGGGGCTGGGTCGGTAGGGGTTGCACCACAGCGGCGGGTGAGAGATTGGGAGCGACTTGTATCCCCCCATGTATTTATATTTTATTGATTTATTTTTATTCACTTACTTGTCTGTTTTTTTTCGTTTTCTTTTCAGGCTCGCCCCTCTGTCGGAATGCTTATCCATTTTGCATCGTCCGGATGCCCTGTACTTCGCTTTCCCCTTTATAACCTCGGAACTTGGGGGCCATTGCTCTTCTGCCTTTCGTTCGAAAGGGCGAAGAAGGGAAAGGGGGGGGGGGCAAAGTACTGTTTTCCGTTTTCTGTTGGGTGCGTCTATCACTGTTGACGAAAAACGTGGGCTCCTTAAAGCCACACGCGGAAAGAGGGCCCTGGGTCTGTATCAGAGAGAACAAAAATCGTGCTGCATGTTTTTTGTCCCCCCATTTCGCAAGCTGTATCATCGCGGGCTGCGGGTCCATGCCTTTTGTCTCCCTCTCTTGCCGCCGGGCTTGGACTCATCAAAAGGGGCAGACAGACGAAGAAGAAGAAGAAGAAGAAGAAGAAGAAGAAGAAGCAGAGGGAGAGAAGGAAGAGGGAGAGGAGGAATTACAAGTTGTAAAAGACTTATTCTCGTGACGTATACCACCCGTGTATCACCAGGCTCTTTCAAAACCCCCCCCCCCTTCCTGGCTCATTGCAGACGCCACACCGGCCCTATCGGCTGGTGAGAATGCTTCACACGGGGTAGCAAAGGCGCAAACACCGCCTTTCGGTCGATGATCTTGCATGCTGCTGGCAGTTCTTGGAAGAGGGGAGGCTGCCGCTGCACCCCCCCCCCTCCCTCTGATTGAAAAGAGGGAGGGGGAGTGCGCGAGAGGCGGAAGGGGGTTGGATTGGGGGGGGGGGGGGGGGGGGGGGGCGGAGGGTGTTTCGTCCGAATTCTTTGTGTTGCGGTGCCAGGCTGGGCGAAAGCTTGTGTTGTCCCGGGGGCGTAACCATGAGAGAGGCGGTGTGAGTGCGTTTCTCGATGAGGATGTGCATGGCATGGGGCTTTGTCCTTTTTTTTTTTTTTGTGGTTTTTTTTTCTCGTGACATTTGAGTATGTGGGAGTGTGTAAGGTGTGTTGTGTGTCATGTAAGTTGTAAGTGTGTGAGAGTGTAAGTGTGTGAGAGTGGGAGAGTGGGAGAGCGTGAGAGCGTGAGAGCGTGTGGATGGGCTTGGTATGGTGGTACTTTCAGGAATGCTCGGTAGGGACCTAGTAGTCAGTACTTTGGCCATGTTGGTTTTGTAGGGAAGAAACTGACCGGGTCCAAGGGAAATGCTGATCTTGCTGCTGCGGGATCAGCGCTCGTCTTTTTCCGGTCTCTCTTGAAGAGGGAGGGAGCTTGTATGTTCGCCTTCTGCGCTACATGGTCAGGAGACGGGCTTCAAGCTGACGGGTATGTTGAAGGCAAAAGTCTCTGGCAAGGCGCTGACCTAGATTACCTAGGTAGTAGGTAGTTTTGCGCGGAAACCACAACCACATGTTTGACGATGTTTCATGTCATTTGTTTACACCAATTCCAACCACAACCACAACCACAACCACAACCACAAGGCTTCCTCATCTGCACCTGTACCCAAATCAAATCAGGAGTCTTCGTGCTCACGGGTAGCATGAACGCGTCGAAAAGGGGGGTGGCCAAAAGAAAAAGAAACGAAACCACCGCCCGTCCATCATCCAAACTCGGACTCATCAGGTTTACTCCCTCGTATCATGATGACTTGACTTTACTAACCAACCTGTCATCTCTCACACAATCCAAACAGACAAACATCATCGAAAGAAGAGGCAGAAAAAGACCGTCCCCTTGCACTTCTCCCTGATGTCCTTGCCGCGCTGCAGTCCACAACGCGGCTGAGAATCGACATGTGGCCGTGGTCGAAAACAGAAGAGAAGGATAGAGAGAAGCAAAGAAAGAAAGGAGAGATACACGCGCACGCGCACAGAGTCGCGTGATATTGGCTTCCTTCGGAACAAACGTAAGCGAGGACGGAGAACACGCCCCGTCCGTCTCTTGTTGCGAGCACAGCAGAGTCACGAGGCTCAACTCGGGGTGAGAAAGTGAGACAAAAGCTGCCACGCATGGAGACGGTGCGTGGCTACGGGCCCCGAACCCGCGGGGAGGGGAGAGGAGGGGAGGAAGACTATTTCGACCGTTCGTGGGTGGAGAGGGGGGGGGTGATGATTTTGGGAGGGGACGAACCGCACGAGGGGTTTTAGAAGGGACAGTGGGAGAAAAGTCCAGGCAAGTCTGCGAGGATGGATCTGTGTTCGGCGAGAAGAGCGGCTTTTTTTTCTGGTTCAGACTTGACGTGGTGTCTCTGGGGCTTGAGACCTTGGGTGTAACGCCTTCTTCATGGACCACGAGTCCGTTACATGTGGCATCCGTTCTCGAATGGACTGAAAACGTGGTCCTGCATGGGCTCTCAGGCCAGTTGAGTCGTGTCCCTGAGAATAGTGAGCAGGGACGTTTCATGGTGATAACATCATCGTCAGCGTCATTGACTCATTCGCGATGGTCGCTGCCAGCGCCGTGGGCAAGAGGCAGGGCATCATCCCATCTGTTCGTGTCGAATGCACCCCTGTGGAGAACCGAATCACCATTTTCATGGAAGCGTGCATTGCCAAGCGTGGCATTCAGACTGGCTCCGTCCGTGGCCTCTCGAGGGCCCCATCCCAATTCTAATGAGAAGTAAGTTGAAATCTGCGTGTGAAATGGGGAAGAGCTACCCTACAGCTGGATTGTCAGAGCAACAACCGCCATGAGTCCGTGACAAGCCATTCTGTCCGGATCTGAATGGCCAAAGGGAAAAACCGCCAACTACGCAGTGTGGTCACTGCCTCACCAAAGGAAACAAAAACAATATTTCATTCTTACACGTAAAGGTCCAGTTCGGTTCCCCTCGTCATCATTGACCAATCTGATCACGGCAGGACATGACTCGCCAGAAAGAAACCAACATGGCGGAGCTTCACAAACTGTATTTGGAAACCACTGCCCTGCCGCAGGAGTCCACCTCGACTGAGCTAGGACCAACCTACTACCAAGGGCATTTTTCCTATGCTTGCCCACGTGTATTAGCTTCGGGACCAGCCATCGATCGCCAACTTTGACAGCACAGGACCCAGAGGCTAGAGCGGCAGAGCCCGGGCCAAGCAAAAAGGCCCACCAGACACCCGGGCTGTCGTGGATAGTGAGTCGTGAGTCGTGAGTCGTGAGTCGTGAGTCGTGAGTCGTGAGTGACACACAAGGATCTTTGAGTTTCCGGGGTAAGAGCCGCGACTGCTCGCGTCTCCGGTCATCGCGACAGATCTCTCTACAGCAGCAGGAGGCGGGAATCCACAGTCTCCTGACTCCTCCCTCGTGGAGTCGTGGTGTTCGCCGTTCGGACCGAGGCCATTCGCAACCCTGACCAGGGTCTCCGCAAGACATGTGAAACTGCGAGGCACAAACTGCGCTAACAGTCATGTATGGCCCTTGCATGAGACGCGCGAGAGCCTGATGTACTCGCATCGAACATTGAACCGTCGTCAACAGGGTTCAAACGATCGATCTGGCATCTGGGACGCGTCTGTGGAGCAAAACTGGGGCGCCTACAGTGGCCCAGCAGCATCATCATTCATGTATCGAATGTGCGTCTTGTGCTTTGTAGTCGCGAGTCGTGAGTCGTGACGCGGGATGTTCTTTCTCTCGGAGCAGGCAGGCTGCTGCTAGTTTGCAAACGGGACCTGAAATGCATAGGTTAGCCATTTAGTAGTGCAGTCTGCGGGGGGCCACGGCTCAGCCTCCACTGTCCAGACAAGGCCGCAATGGGTCCTTGGACGCGTCTCCGGACAATGGACATCCGTCCATCCGGAGCCAAGCTTGATGGGGGACAATGACGCTATTGCACATGTGCACATGGAGATTCGTTGGGCGGACGTGGACGGTTGGGAGACCGAAGACGGTTCCGGTGAGCTTGCAAAGCAAAGGTGTCGACGTTCCTGATTCGGATGCCCCACACCGCGCCTCTCGAAACGCCCTCTCGAGCAGCCATTGGCCCGCATTGGCCTGGCCTGCAGCGCGGGCGTCATTGCGGCTTCTGGCTGGCTGGCTGGCTGGCTGGCTTGCCGTGGCCGTGGCCGGGACAACAGACCAGCCTCTTCCCAGCTCTCCCCCTCGAGTCCTTCCTTGACCACAGACACCACTACCGACTTTCCCAATCCTTCCTTGAGAACCACATCCCTTGCCGACGTCGCCCGAGTGCCTTGATCTGCTTCTCCTCCCTCGCTCGCCGCCGACTCCTCCCTGCTCCCGCTCACGCTCCCGCTCCCAGCAAAACGCGGACAACTCGTCTCGTGCCTGTCGCTCCCCCGTCCACCACATCGCCATGGCCGACTTCACCACGGGCATGACGCCCATGACCCCGGTGCACAAGCCGCCCTATACCATCGAAGCTCCCGGCTACGAAAAGGTCCCGGGAGAGACGATTCCTCGTCGCCATCCCCGGGCCAAGAACGGCCTCCTCACCCGCCCCTCGGACGACGTCAGCAATATCTTCGACATCGTCAAGCACAGCGCCCGTGTCTACCCGAACCACCAGGCTCTGGCCTCGCGCAAGCTCATCAAGCTCCACAAGGAGACCAAGAAGGTCAAGAAGCTTTGCGACGGCCAGGTTCAGGAAGTCGACAAGGAGTGGCAGTTCTTCGAGCTCTCTGGCTACTCCTACATCACCTACAAACAGTACGAGACGCTCGTTCTTCAGCTTGGCTCCGGTCTTCGCAAGTTGGGCCTCACGCCAGAAAACAAACTTCACCTGTTCGCGACCACCAGGTAAAGCCCCCCCCTTCTCACCTTTTCTTCTTTTTTTCTTCTTGTCTTTTTTTTTTTTTTGGTCTCGAAGCACTTGCCGCACGCACGCCTTGGTCCCGTGGCTGACAGTCTCTTGGTTTTAGTTTGCCATGGATCTCCATGTCACACGGCTGCGCTTCGCAGTCCATTGCCATCGTTACCGCCTACGACACCCTCGGCGAGAGCGGCGTAGAGCACTCCCTCGTGCAGAGTAATGCCACCGCCATGTTTGTGGATCCTCATTTGTTGGCGACTGCTGTCAATCCAATCAAGAAATCTGGCGTCAAGACCGTCATCGTCAACCAAGACTGCATCTTTGGTAACGGCCACGAGATTGAGGATTTCAGGAAGGCCAATCCTGACCTCCGGGTCCTCACATACGAAGAGCTCCGCAAGCTCGGCGAGGAAAACATGGTGGATGCTGTCCCTCCGAAGCCCGAGGATCTGTACTGCATCATGTACACATCTGGCTCGACAGGTCTGCCCAAGGGCGCTTGTCTTACCCACGAGGCTGTTGTTGCTGCCGGTACGTCGCTTCCATCGGGAGTCCCGTCAACGCGTCCCGTGGACACTCACAGACTTGGCTGACCCAAAACGTGAAATTTGAAGCCACCGGCCTGCTTACGTGCGTCGATGAGTGCGTGAGCGACAAGGAGTTCGTTCTGGCCTACCTGCCCCTGGCTCACATTTTCGAAATGGTTCTGGAAAACCTGGTGCTGTTCATAGGTGGAACACTGGGCTACGGTAACCCTCGCACCTTGTCCGACGCTTCCGTCAAGAATTGCGCTGGCGACATGCGCGAGTTCCGACCCACGGCTCTGGTCGGCGTCCCCCAGGTCTGGGAAACGGTCAAGAAGGGAGTCATGGCCAAGCTGGCCGGCTCCAGCCCCCTGCTCAGGGGCGTCTTCTGGGGCGCTTACAACTACAAGGCCTTCATGTCGCGCAACAAGCTGCCTCTTGCCAGCATTTTCGACCCCATCGTCTTCTCCAAGGTTCGCGAGTTGACCGGCGGCCGACTGCGGTTCACCATGAACGGTGCTAGTGGCATTTCAGACAGCACCAAGCAGTTCCTGTCTCTTGTGCTTGCTCCCATGGTGGTCGGCTACGGACTCACCGAGACGTGTGCCAACGGCGCGCTCGGCTGCCCCCTCGAGTACTCTCCCGACGCCATCGGCCCCATCCCCGCTGCCATTGATGTCAAGCTCGTCTCCTGCCCCGAGCTTGGCTACCTCACGGACGATGTCGAGGTCCCGCAGGGAGAGATCTGGATGAGGGGAATGCCCATCCTGAAGGAATACTACAACAACCCCGAGGAGACTGCCAAGGCCGTCACCGCCGACGGTTGGTTCAAGACGGGCGATATCGGCGAATTCGATGCCCACGGCCACTTGAGAGTCATTGACCGTCTCAAGAACCTGGTCAAGATGCAGGGCGGTGAATACATTGCTCTCGAGAAGGTCGAGTCGATCTACCGAGGCGCCCAGACCGTCGGCAACGTCATGGTCCACGCCGATCCCGAGCACTCGAGGCCCGTCGCCGTCATCATGCCCAACGAAAAGGTTCTGGTCGACAAGGCCAGGGAGCTGGGCGTCCCCGAGCACGAGATGCACACCGATCCCAAGGTCCGCAGCGCCGTCCTGAAGGACCTGCAAACCACTGGCAAGCGCGCCGGCCTGAGCTCCATGGAGATCGTCACCGGAGTTGTCCTCTCTGACGAGGAGTGGAACCCCCCCAGCGTACGTACAGAGCCTTTTTTTTTTTTTTTTTTTTTTTTTTTTTTTTTTTTTTTTTTTGTTTTCCTTTGCATCTGCAAGATCAAAGCTGACCAGGAACAAAAAAAAACATCGCTCTGCATCGTTTCAATGTGTATGTGTATGTGCATGTACAGGGCCTCGTCACCGCCACCCAAAAGCTGAACCGAAGAGCGATCCGCGACCGATACAAGCGGGAGATTGATGAATGCTTCAAGAGCAGCAGCTCCTAAAGAGCGGGTTTTTTTTTTTTTAATCTTTTTACATTCTTTTCTTTTATGCTTTCTTTTTATTCTTCGTCTTCTTTGTAGCTTGTCCCCTATCCCATCGACAAAGCCTTTTTTTTTTTGTTCACTTCCCGCTCTCGTGCGGCATCGTGGCCA
>SRQA01001295.1:0-11290 GCA_018360365.1 Claviceps citrina
ACTAACTATAAAATAACTTTTATAAGCTTTTTCTAGTAAACCTTTTACTATAATATTATAACTAAGTATTAACTAAGTACTATATTTTACTCTTAAATAAATAGTTAAACTAAATAAATAAACTAATTACTTAAGTATTATTTATAGGCCTTTAGTAATACTAAATAAACTAATTAGGTTAACCTTTTATTAATAGTATAATTTATATATAATATAAGCTACTATAGCTTTCTTTATAAATCCCTTACTAAGGTGCTTTAAGGTTTTACACTTAAAGGCCTATTATATATAAAAAAAATAACTATTATAATAAATAAATAAGCTAAGTTATATAAAGCAAAGCTATAATATAAATATAAAGAAATATAAAAGCTCCTATAATATATATAAGCTATATAAGCTAAGTATTATAATTAAAAGAAAATACTAATAAAATTTAATATAAAAAACTATATTTTTTATTTATAAAAAATATTAATTTATAAAGACTAAGGAAGAAGCTTATAATAAAGTACTTAGAACCTTATAAAATTATTAAGTTAATTAAAAATTATAAGTTAGCTTACTAAATAAAGCTTTTATAAAGTACTAGACTTTATAATACTTTTTATATTTTAAACCTAGAATTATATAAGGGAGATCTAGAGAGTATACTAAAAGTAATATAATAAGTACCTTTTCTTATAAAAGAAGATTCTTTATATATTATAAAAGGAATTATTACTTATAAGTATTAGGAAAACTAATAAAAGTACTTTATTAAATAAAAAGGTTATAATAACTTAAAGAATATATAAATATATTACTATAACTTTATAAATCTATAAGTCCCTTAGGAATATAATTAAAGAATTCTTTAAGAGGAAGCTAGGGTGTAGTAATAAGATTAAGAAATAAGAGGGAAGACAGATAGGAAGCAGTAATATTATAGGTATTATAAGGGGCAACACAAAGGGAACCTTCTGCGACCAAGACAGTCGCAAGCGGAGAGGGTTACCCTGTTAGGACTAGAAAGCCATAAGGTTACCTTAGGCTAATAGGGTCTATTTACACAAGCAAGCCTCTGTTAGACTCGCGTTATATAATAAGGTTATTCGCCGCGTATAACCGCTAGACTTATAGCAAAAACCTAAAGGCATGTAATACTTATAATTATATAGGCATAGACCTCTAACTAGATTAAATAGAAGGGGGCAAGAATTAAGACCGTTACCTATTGCTATATACCTTCGAATAAGCCGTGACTTCCTTAATCTTCCACTCTAATATCCCTAACCTATTCATGACATAAAGCGTTAAGACCTCTTCTTCTCTATACGTGGAGAATGATACTATGGCTAGCAGGAGATTAACTAGGTAGATCTTCAAATTTTCTGTATATTTCATAATCATGCTGAATCCAAGAAAATTAACATAATTCGTGAATTGCCACTTGCGTAAATAATCGATGTGTACGCAGGTGGCCCGCCGGCCCACCCCTGCCACATGTCAATCCAAAGCCGATGGAGGATGTGCAAATACACTGTCAAACAACGTAATCATCAAACCAGCTGCAGACACCATCGAGATGAGTCAACCTTCAGATGAAACCTTGGAGAATGGAACGCGAGTTGTGCTCGATCGCTTACGCAACATGTGGCAATTTGCCAATTTATGTCAGTGGATTTACATTTTCGGCAAAGCTGTCCAAATCGATGAATCAATCGACATTGAGGTAACTGCACGAACGACGATTTGCACTCAAGTTCAAACCTTTGTATCGCCTTACTAATATTGTCGTGCCGACTTTTCAGGAACTCGAAATGGAATGTTTGAAACCACATTCAAAGGTGCTATGTGACATAGCTTTTGCTCTCATCAAGCTTGTGTCGTTGCGTCAGGGCTTACCGTGAGGACTCCCTGCGTTGATCGCTCGCAGCCAAATCTTGTTATTTCCTGCTAACTTCAGATACAAGGTACGATGCAATTGATGACCAGCTTCGAAAACAATACTTGGCGAAAGCTCCCAAACACAATCCTCTCGGCGACGAAAATAATCCTCAAACATTTGTCTCCTTGGACATCTTTCGAAAGGTATGAGACTCGATGAATAGTTTTGGCCTCTATCGTATTCGCAGGATTTAAAACTGATTGATACGCGGCGGACAGATTCAAGTTCTTCAAAAACTGACGCAATGGGTCATGATCAACCCTGAACGAATACGAGAGAAAATGACTGAAAAAAAGGACACTGAACAGACGGACTGGGTAAAAGAATCTGCCGACCTTGACAGCGAATTGTGAAGCGAAGTTTCTGATATATTTATAGCGCATTGAGCCTTATGGCTGGGACAGCCAGGATCGTGTTTACTATGTCCTAGACGACAACAGAATCTATCGCTTCACGGAGCCTCTCCCCACGACAACGAACGTTAAAACGAAAACAGCCAAGCGTTACCAAAAGGGATACCGAGCCGGTAGGAGACATCGCGTTCTCTCTACTCGTGAAGGCACTGGCGATGGTTCAATCAGTGGGAGCTCCGTTTCTCTCGAAGTCGACAATGGTCTTGGTGGTGGCACATGGGAATGTGTAGCAATTACCTTGCAAGAAGTACGGCGATTTCTCGAGACTTTGACAAAGACTCGCGACGAGAACGAGAAAATACTGAGGAAAAGAATAGAGAAACATTTGCTTCCAATTCTTGAGAAGCAGGAGGACTTGACGAGGCGAAAACAAATTCGGCGTGAACGTGAACTGGTTAACTTATCGAAGCTCGCCAAGGCAAAAAGATCGAGCCGAATAGCGGACAAAGCAGAAAAACAAAAACAAGAGGAAGAGGACAGAGAACAACGCCGTCAGAAGCATGAAGTTGAACAAGCTGAAAGACGCGAAAAGCTGACACTGATGAAAGCCGAGCAAGAGCGCGAATTTCGGGCCTTTTCTCGGCACCGACGTCTGAAAGAAAGGGAAATCCGACGACGGCAACACGAAGAAGAGTTAGCCCATTTGTCAGAAGGCAGCAAAGGCGCTCCTGAAGCAGCACGTGTCTCTGGGCGGCAGATCCAGGCAGAAATGGAAAGAAGAAGGCAAGCGCTCAAAGACATCGAGAAAGAAGAGGAGGACTGGGTCTTCGATTGTCCATGTGGCCTCTTCGGTCAGATAGATGATGGCGCTCACAGCGTTGCTTGTGAAAGGTGTTGTGTTTGGCAACATAGCAAGTGTGTGGGCATTAGTGAGCAAGAAGCTGAGCAGCACAAGTTTCACTTCATTTGCGAGTCTTGTCAACGCCGGGGAGAGGAGGCAAGCCGGACACCCAAGACTATAATTAAACTAAAGGTGAGGCCTTCGAATGGTACAGCGAGCGCTTCGCAAAGCAAGAAACAAAGGCCGTCTTCTTCAGATTTAGGCAAGGGACAGGCATTGTCGACTTAACACAGTTTCACAAAAGGGCAAGTTCTGTGCCACGAGAACAATGGACCACAACGTTCCGACGCAAGTGAATATGCTGCCAAAGCGACACACATGACCGCCGGTGCACTTTCGCTTCGACCCCTCTGTTTCAATACCGTAATAGGAATCAAATGCAGATACTAATCGCTCAGCGGCAGTAGAAGCCGGAGTCGTCGGCATTCATGGCGTTTCCATGATGCACGGGCTCGTGGGTGAGTCGATGCGCCGAGCTCCATTTCATCATGTTTCAGTCGGCCTGGAGCACGCTGAAGCGGATCATCCTTTAGCTGAGCATGAGGGCCAGACCCCATGACTTCAGCACGCGCGACATGAGCAGCAACAGCACGCGAATGGTACACGCAAGCAGGAATAGTCACTCCTGGCTACAAGCGCTGGAAATAAATTTATCGGACCGATGTCTGTCAGTATCCACGGGCCGGAACCTCGTATTCGAGAGCATCAGGGTAGCCATCATAATAAAAGTTCTTGAAGAAAAGCCGTCGTTCGGCGCCGTGTCATTTGGTCGAGCCTTTGCTCTCTTTCTTATCTTGGACATGAACTTTGAGCAGTGAATCCACCAAAAAAAAATGAAAGAAAACAATTGGCTTTGTCCGGTGTGAACCTTTCATCCCCCAAAGGCATAAACCCCATTGCAGCGCAAGGCGTAATATTCAATTTATTTAATATCAACATCTTGCTCGCCATGACTTAAGGAACCGCTCGTGCGCTATGGTTCTTCCTGTCATGCGCCAACTGAAGTTTGCTAAGCACAAAAGAAGATCTATTTTGTGTTCAATTTGTGGACAATGAATCGCTTGATGCTAGAGCCATATAGATCATCGATCGTCAAAGAAAGATCAAACGGGTATAAAGGAAAATGCGGCGATGCGTTTCAAATGCCATGCGCAGTATGCGATCACAGGGGCTGTAACATTGGAGTTTGTTGACGTTTGATGTCTCAATCACACGCTTTGGGAATGGGACAGGAACGCTTTGACAATTTGAGGGTCTAACGGCTCCTTCAAAACCAGGGGTGGCTGGTGAGGATCAACGGTTGGCAGTTGAATTGGCACACAGGTCTGTTGGTGGTCTGTTGGTGGTCTACTCACGTTCCATAACCAACCAGGAAGTGCGATTCGAGGCCGCATGCGGCACTGTTGTATCTTTAGACGCCTGTTCTGCATGGGCCTGAAGTTTTGAAGTGGTGAATGCAGTTATCAGTCTGTATACCTAAATAGCATATGGTAGAAGACAATTTTGAAGACAAATACCTCACGCTCCCCAAGATTTCACTTCTCTGATTTGGACTCGCTTTAATTAATGAACTCTAGTTTGTTGTGCATCCGTCAAGAAGTCGGAAATTGCCAGTCATCACAACACGCCTTATTGTCCTGCCAAACTGACTTAGTGACTTGACGACAAAGTCAAGAGCTTTCTTTATTTGCGCATATTTTCCCCATTCTATTGTGAGTTCGGTCACCATTGCAAAGTTGTTCGCTCGCAGTTCGTCAAGACACTCGAAACGTCGGGTTTGGAACCAGTCCTGATTTCTTCCTGTGTGCAGCTCGCATATCTAGTACTTCCAAAACCATGATGGGTATGCCGACTAGTGTGGCGGCAGAAACCGCTGAGCCTCAGTGTCAGGCATTTGAACATAGTCTTCATTCTGTAAGTTGCCTGACGGCTGATTGCTTTGCCCATTTAATAACAAGACTTTATTTAGTCCGTGAACTTTACGTTCGGAGAAATTATCCCCACGAGCTTAGATGCGCTCTCAGAAATGGTTGGTAATGTCGTTCAAATGGGTTCTTCGCAATTTTCTAACTGTATCATAGAATCAAAGCACCTGCCGCAGTCCGAGAATTTCTCCAGACTTGCATGTCATTGACATAGATATGGAGTCGTTCGCCGGCGATGCCAAGAATAATTATCCTGAAGATAGGCACTTCTCCAAGTCTCGCAGTTCGACACCTACTCAAGGGCCCTATGACGGAGATCTCCCTTTGTTGGATAAAGCTTTGTCCGAATCGGCAAAACAATACCCAGATGACTTCATTGATCCAGTTGCTTACGCATGTCGATCAGTCGAGGAACGGAGACAGAAGTCAATCGAAGAAGGAAAAGTATCCAGGCCACTGAATTCCTATATGCTGTATAGAAAAGCATATCAGCAAGTGGCTCGAAGGGTGATACGCAAGGATCAACAGCAGTCTGCCTCACAAACTGTTGGCACTTCTTGGACCAAACTAGAGCGCGATGAAATCAAGTCCAAATTCAGAGCGTTGGCGAAAATTGATCATGAAAAGCATCTCGAAGCGTTTCCGACTTACAGGTACACACCAACTCAAGGCAAGCACTCCAGAGGCTCTTCCGAGTCTAGGAAGATAACGACACCAGAACGCAAGCCTCTTCGACGATCTGGGCAAAGGACTTCCGATCTATCAACAAGGACGAAGCAAACGTCTGTTCCCACAAGCGCAGATGCTCTATTGAGCGACTCGCGTTACAACAATGGCTCCGACTGGTTGTTCCGAGAACGACAGGATTTTGCAACTCCGGTCTCACAGATTGGCAATATGAATGACGGCTATGAGTCCTATGCGATGCCCAACTCTACCTACTTTGGCGTCTCATTTCAAGATGAAGTCGGCGAGCATTCAGCGGAAAACTTTTCAAGACACATTGTTCCGAATACGTCAGGTTCCTTGGAAGTTTTTGACTTTGATCATTTTATTGATCCCTCTCTTTGGTCTCGCTTCGAAGGGAACAGCAATCCTCAGTGTTCCTCGCCATACATGCAGTGGCACGGACGCAACGCCACAACAGGGCAACACTTCATGCCCGAGACTGCTCTGGATCAATCTACTTGAAGTTAAGGGTGCGAAGCAAGAAGGCTGACAGTGAATTTGGTGTTCATGGAGATGTCTTAGCATGTTTTTGGAGCTATCTTAGAGGTCTCAAGATATAGAGGGAGTTGACCTGCCTGCAAATTTGGTTAAGTTGAAACCATGACGGATCGCGAAGCGTTGTCTTATATTATATGATACTAGTTTTGTCTTTAATTTGAGTTTGTCTTGATTTGGTCTCGTGTTTCATCAGCAATCGAGCTCGGTACGTGACGAAATACAGCGCGCTATATTGGGAAGTGTTTCATTTGTGCTCCGTATCGACCATGGATAGGAATTACGAGCTTGAGAAATCTATTTTTACCTTCTCCCTTAGTGGGGGGAAGGCTAGAGCTAAGACCAGTCAGCAGCTTAGTAAGCTGTTGTATGTCGTGGTGTATCGACGATTCGACATGCGCCGGCCCTTGACTACCTACTAACAGTTAGGTGCCAGTATCTATCTTCTGGCAATAACAGTCGGAAGTCTAAACCGACATGACCTGGGCTTCAAGGGCAGTGACCTTCGCGGGTCTTGTTATCCTCTCACACTCGTAGGTTTTGGCGCAAGTGGCAATTTTTTTCCAGCTGACTCTGCTTCTAGTGGTTACTCAGCTCATGAATACTCTGCAATTACACCAACCTTGAAGGCTCCTGCTCTGGACACGCGCCATACAACAAGCCCCCTTCCGATCGACATTCGTCTTGAAACGATCTTTGCCACTCTGTTGATTTGTTTGGGTTTTATAATTGGATCTGAGAAGCTGCACCCCATCCACTGGCAAGTTTGGGCAGGGAAAATTGAGCGCCAAGGCGGTACTGGTTTTATTGATGGCTCTGGACAGTTGGACAAGAATTTCCGTGGAAGTCCCTTTGAATTGCTCGAGTCACGCCCCGGGTTCGTTGACATTCGAAGGCAACGCCATGAATTTACTGCTTGGGTCGAAGGCAACATGTAAAGTAATATATCAAGCTCTGCACATATACACCAATTCAAGTTAAACATCTGACTACTTAGTCTCCTTTACAAGCTAAAAATAGGTTAAATCTGACTTCATATTACTAATTATTACTAGTTTTGCGTTACAGCAAACAGCACTGAAACGTTGGGCTTTTACGAAATATTCGGGTTTCTATTGCTTCGGACTGGCCAATGGCCAGTTCATTAACCGGTCTGGCATTGCACCTAATCTTGCTTGCTAGCGTCATCCAACTGGACCCGTCTTCCTTCCAACGCTAGCCACAGATTCTTGCTTCCGCTCTCAAGGCTCGTCGCAAGGCCAAGACCTGCCCCTTGTAGAAGACCTATGAGCTGCGACCGCAACCCGTCCATTCCACCTTGAATGCTGCCGACCCAATTCAGCCCAGATTGATCAAAGACTTTGCCTTCGATCCGCCCACCAACCAGCAGCAGCTTGGCCAGCCCATTCTGACAGATGGGGTCATGATATCCCGGGTTCTTTTTTCGCGTTGGTGCTGGAAATTGTCCCGGTACTGGCGCCAGTACCCCAAGCGCAGCAGCCAGATGTGCAGGTGAGACTGCGGGCAAAATGAGTACTGCTAGAGGGCCTACCAACAATGGCTCCAGTTGTGCATATGCGGAGTCGGATGGAATGTTCGTATTTTGTATAGTCTTGTATGCCATATCCGATAGATCATGTGTGGGTGCTTCGGCGCCTGACTGCTGCGCAGGTATTGAACTCATCGGACCACCAGATCTGTGAAACTCGACAATTTTCAATGCAACACTCAGCATGTTCGTTCGCACAACTTGAAGGTGCATTTGACGTGATAAATGGAAACCCAGGCTATTGTTTTCAACAGGTTCCGGTACAGTTTCTAACGCTTTTTTCAGTTCTCTTCTAACAGCTGCCCATTCCACCGCTGTTAAGTTGCTATGTTGGAAGAATAGTATGAGTGGCGTCGTGCGCAGCAGAGATGTGTAGGTCCGAATCAATTGGCTTTTTCTTGTTTCAACAGGTCTAGCGCTTTGCGGTTTCGTCGTGACCAATGTGGCATCGTATCTGAGCGAATTGCTTTCATTGCTATAACTGATGATAGACCGACTTGCAAGTGTAGGAATGGTCGTAAAGAAGGCTTCGCTAAATCCAATCTGTTTTCGCCTAAATGATAGAATCCGAAGGCATGGTCGCGCTGCGTAAGCCGGAGCCTGTATCATCCTGTTGATCTGCAGAGACGAACGTGAGCGATTCAGTATCATAAAAAAGCAAATCACCTAGCAGACTGCCAGGCGCTTCGAGGTTATTTGCAAATTCAGGTCCAAGGTTCTGAAGATCGTTTTCTAGCGTATACATTTTGCGGACCCGGATTTATCCGCTACCGGATGATGACTAAGTCACAAAATATACGCGCCACGGTTCCTGCCTACCTAGTACCGAGTAGCTTTCCCGTGCCACTCCTATGCTTAACCTCGACCCTTCGTCGACGAGACAAACCTTAAGTCGTTTCAACTGATACTGCGATCTAGGACTAAAAAAAGAGATCTATAAGAGACAACCATAGATACGACTTTATCTGCAGTCAACACCGTTGGACTTCATTGCGTACTGCTTCAACAAGTCATAATGTCAACTCTCGAGGAACTCGACGATCTTGACCGCAGAGACAAAGACAACAATAGACAAGGAGGCGCTTCTGGGAGGGGCAATCACAAAGACGATTCTGACGATAAAAAAGACAAAATCGATGACGATGACGAGATCTTGGACGAGGAAATACTAAGTCTTGGTACTCAAGATATTCTGACTCGAAAGAGGCTCTTAGAGAACGACTCCAGAATCATGAAGAGTGAACTTTCGCGGCTTTCACATGAGAAAGCAGCAATGAGTGAAAAAATCAAGGACAATGTGGATAAGATAGCAAACAACAGGTATATGTTGCAATTCAGATAACCGATGTTAAAGAATTCCAGACTCACCAGTTTAGACAACTTCCATATCTTGTAGGAAACGTTGTCGAATTGCTGGATCTCGATCCCACGGCAGAATCATCTGAAGAAGGTGCGAATATTGATCTAGACGCGACCCGTGTAGGCAAATCTGCCGTCATCAAGACATCCACACGCCAAACCATCTTCTTGCCACTCATCGGTTTAGTGGATTCCGACAAATTGAAACCTGCCGATCTTATCGGCGTTAATAAAGACTCTTATCTCATCCTTGACACCTTGCCAGCGGAGTACGATAGCAGAGTGAAAGCCATGGAGGTTGACGAGAAGCCTACTGAGCAGTATACTGATGTCGGCGGATTGGATAAGCAAATCGAAGAGCTGGTGGAAGCTATCGTGTGGCCAATGAAAGAGGCCGAGAGGTTCAAGAAGATTGGTATCAAGGCCCCTAAAGGTACGAGAGCATACTGGTGCCTTTCATGACTCTAGACTCCAGGATACATTTTTTGTTACTGTCTGGCAGTAGCATTCATAGGAGAAATACGGGCATCGCTGACTAGGTTTTAGGTGCATTAATGTACGGGCCACCAGGTACTGGCAAGACGCTTTTGGCGAGAGCCTGTGCCGCGCAGACGGATGCAACGTTTCTTAAATTGGCAGGACCCCAGCTTGTTCAAATGTTCATTGGCGATGGGGCGAAGTTAGTCCGTGACTGCTTCGCACTCGCAAAAGAAAAGGCACCAGCCATCATCTTTATCGATGAATTAGATGCTGTTGGCACTAAAAGATTTGATAGCGAGAAAAGCGGTGATCGTGAGGTGCAAAGAACCATGCTCGAACTTTTGAATCAGTTAGATGGATTCGCCTCCGATGATCGCATCAAGGTCCTCGCTGCGACAAATCGTGTCGATGTTCTTGATCCCGCTCTACTTCGATCCGGTCGACTAGACCGGAAGATTGAATTCCCCTTACCGAACGAAGAGGCTCGAGCCCAAATTCTTAAAATACACTCTAGAAAGATGAGGGTCGACCCTGGTGTCAACTGGGGAGAGCTTGCAAGAAGCACGGATGAGTTTGGCGGAGCTATGTTAAAGGCCGTCTGTGTCGAAGCCGGCATGATAGCCTTGCGATCAGGCAAGAACAAAATCGGCCACGAACATTATGTCGATGCTATAGCTGAGGTCCAAGCCAAGAAGAAAGATGTGAGTGTTCTCCACAACCGCCCTTCCAGAGAAAAGGGTTTTCCCCTTTCATCAATTGCGACTAGCTGACATGTCAATATAGACGGTTAATTTCTACGCTTGATACAGAGTTCACCGTACAGGCATCGGCATGAAATACTATGGCTGCTATGGCTTTCTTGTGCACATTGCTATCGAGTTTTATGTGGCAGCTAAGAAAAGGAAAGGGACACATTGCATTGATTGACTTTTGTGACCATCTTGTCGTGGACAGGTTAGCAACGAGTCGAATATATCATCAATGGGCGTTTTTTCCTGGCCTCTGACTAAATGAGCAATGATATTGCCACGGCTGGCAAGAACCATTACCGACGCGACCCGCAAGTGCTTTGAATCCCTAAAATGTGACAATCTTGGTTGCCCAATACCCATCATCTACTCACCTGTCTTTCTAGGTATATAGTAGGCACACAGGTACTAGATGCGTAGTAGAATCTAGCTATGTGCAGATTAACTGTGGTGTTTTACGTACTACCTAGTACCTAGTAGGTAGTTGTCCGAGAGAGATTGGGCACGTAAATATCCCAATCGAGTTTTTAAATTTCTAACAATTAGCTAAATAGGGAAATATTACTTTTCCCCTACCTTAAAGGCGAAGGTACCTCTTACGTTTCTCGTTGTGCCATATTCCTTATAAAGGTCTGCTAACTGACGAAACCCTAATTGACGAATATCCTAATTGACGAAGGTCTTGATTGAGCAAACAAAGGTCTTGATGAAGGGTTTAATAAGGGCGCGGTTATCAAGCATCCAACGTAGCGTATCAAGCATCCACCCTGTGGCTGACTGTGGCTGCAGACATCCGTTACTAGCGATCTATAGTAATTCA
>SRQA01001296.1:0-11283 GCA_018360365.1 Claviceps citrina
GCTTAAGGCCCTTAACCTCCTCTTTAATAAGATTATCTCTCTCTATTATAGGACTAGAGGCTATGTAAATAATAAGATTAATATATAAAACACGCTTCTTACTACTGTTAATAATATTCCTAAATATAGCCTTATAGCCTATAATAGCCCCTTTATATATAAGGACCTAATGCTAAAGCTTTAGAAAAGTATTAGAGTAAAGCAAGCTAAAAGAAACACTACTAAGTGTAGTATATTTTATTAAAAAAAGGCTAAAGCTAACTCTAATGCCGCGTTTTATACTAATTATTACTATAGGAAGAATTATAACTTCTAATAGTAATAACATAGGCTTTTTATTTATTATAAGGGCTACTGCTTTATTTATAAAAAGTAAGGGTACTAGTCTATAAAGCACTTTACTAAAGAATATAAGGCATTATAAAGGTATTAGAATTAATCTAAATTCTATTATAGCAGGCTAACTAAGCAGAAGTAGTAGTAATTCCTTACTTATATTAAGGGCAAGGATAATAATAGTAGTAATCCTAATAACCTTAAGTAATTAATCCTTAAGTGTTGATTCGTACACAGGCGAATCAATAATAAAGGTACAAGAAATAACAAGCAATGCGCGCGCAAAAGGAAGTACTAGGATTCTGGTTAACATTATTAATATTACTATTTAGTTAGCTAAGTGGGAGGCCTTTTAGTGGTTTTCGTAACGCGCAAAGTTGTAGGTCATGTGACTAGCGCACTAGCCACCTATCCGAGGCAAGCTTAGATGTGGCTAATTAGGATACGCTAGGTCCACGTTAACCTAACCTATTACATTAATATTAACACTAGCACTCTTCTCTTTTTATACTAGAAATTAACATAACATAAAGAGCCTCTAATCCCTCCCTACTAAATATGTTAAACACTTAGCTAATTAATCTAATCCCTTAATTAGATCCTTACACAAAGTAACAAAGGAAATAGCAATAGTTATTACAACATAATAGGTACTAATTAGTACAACCCTAATATCCCCAAAACACACACAACACACTATAGTCGCAGCTAAAGAAATAAATGTAGAAGTTATTACAATTACATACATTATAACACTACTGCTTAAAATCTATAACTCTTAATAAAGGCCTCTGCAGGCCGCAAAATTAAGGTCTATATATCTCAACAGGGCAGCTGCTATCACAAAGATTAAAGTATATGTGCTTCTTATAATAACTCTTGTGATAACCCTTCTATTAGGTCTTATACTACTCTTTTCACCTAACCTTCTATCCTAATTATAATCTTATTTATATTAATAAGGGTCTTAAGCGCTTAGTTTAGTAAAGTCTTTATTATTACATTAGCTAGGTTATCTTTGCTATTAATCTAGCGGATTTCGAAGATTTCTCTACGTTTATATAATTACTAAAAAGCTATAATATTAATTATTAATCGCTTCTCTTTAGTAGTACTAAGCTTAATAAGGCATTTGTATAGCGAATTTAAATCTATACACAGGATTATTAGAATTTTAGGCAGATTAAGCTAGTCTATAATTATCTTAATAGTTATGCTAATTACATAGGCTATATTAGCACCTTAAACTATGCTATATAATTTAGAAGTAAGGGCGCTGCGTGTAACATACTTACACTTCGTTAAGCTATATATAATAATATTGCCTTTTATTATGAATTAAGCCTTACT
The DNA here is from genome assembly GCA_018360365.1 of Claviceps citrina. Lineage (NCBI taxonomy): Eukaryota > Fungi > Ascomycota > Sordariomycetes > Hypocreales > Clavicipitaceae > Claviceps > Claviceps citrina. Next base: position 1,687 of record SRQA01001296.1, read on the forward strand.
AAAGTCCTTGTTTCTGATTATAATAAGGTATTTAATCTAAAAGCTAAAGTCTTTGTTATTTACAAAGGATTTATTAATAAAAACAAAGAGATTTGCTCTTTTAAGGTTAATTAGAATATAACACAGCCCTTAATCTAGGTAATCTATTTGCTACTAAAGCCTCTTGTTAAGGAATTTAATATCCTTGTTTATAAGATCTTGCTTTTATACTATAAAAGAGAGGTTAAAGGCGGCTTTAGGTTAACAGATTATAGCAATATACGCTCCACAAGCTCTTTATTAATAATATTCCTCCTAGCGCTTCTCTAGATTTTTATTAACAAGTTAAAGCTTACTAATCTGCCCTTTTTAGCAGAGAGAAACAAAGGAATTAGTATTAAGGGTAAGCTTATAACTATTAAAGATTAGAGGGTAGTCTATTATAAGCTTCTCCTTTAGTTTAGCAAGGAATTTAGTAGCTTATAGTTTATTCCCTTCTTAATTAGAAAATAGTTAATTAGCTAAGATAAGGGTATTATTAGTTTACATGCCTATAATACTAAATTTATCTACAAAGCTACTAATAAGGAGGCAAGGGTTGTACGTAGAAGGCATTATAAACAACTTCTTGCAATAATACTTCTAGTATATTACCTACTAGTGCGTGCTAGCCTTAGGGATTCTGTAGAGAGGCTTAATAATTACTATAATTATACTAGGAGAATACTAATCTCTAACTTCTTTAGGTAATTAGTATAGGATCTTATAGTTAAGGCTTATAATAAATTAAATATAGGCTTATGTAATATCTCTTAGCTTAATAAAGATGTCCCTCTTTATAAGTAAAGGAGCTAAAGTTATAATTAACTATTAACTTACCTATTAAATTATAGGAGCCTAGGTTAAGATTATTTACTTGCTAGTATTATTATAAGCTTGCACTATAAGTTATGATTTTTTATATAGTGCTAGGGTGCCTTTGCCTTTAATTTTATCCACAAAATAGCTATTAAAAATATATTATATGCTATGTTTTTTAGTGTTATAGATCTTAAGTTAGAAGACTTCTTACTAGAGTAAAGTATTAAGTTCCTTTTACTAGAATACCTTAAAAGGTACTCCTATAGTCTTTATAATGCCTTACTAGCAGAGTTAATAAGTAAGGGCAAGATCTCCTTCTTCTTTTATAGTAAGAAACGCTTTAATAAGTAAAGTGCCTTAAAGTATTAATTTCTTAAAGTCTTAGTTAATTAGAGGGGTCTTTTATAGTCTGCCTCTGCCTTGCTTAATAGGCTGCCTTTTAATGTTATTTTTATTAGAAAGGTTAAAGGTAACTCTCTTTATTAGTTTACATAGTTAGTTATTATAATCCTCTTTATCCTTATTAGTAGGTGGAGGAGAAAAGGTCTCTTTGTTAGCTATAATCTCTAGATTGCCTAGATTACGTAGGAATAGCTTTATAATAATAAATCTAAATTTTGTTAGTCCTAAAGGTATCTCTACTATGCAGGTTATGCCTTCTATAGCTAAGAGTCTATAAAGACCTTACTAACTACCTTTCTCGCGCTAGACCTATACCTTAGATTATAGCGGGATCTAGTAGGTTAGAAGAGTGTTAGGCCTATTATAGTAAGCAAGGGCATTACTAATCTAGCGCTTTATAAGTAATCTGCGGGCTTTAAAGGTAGCTTTACGGATTACTTTAGCATATTAAATAATAGAAAACGCTAGTAGTAAATCCTATAATAATCGCGGATATGCCCTAAATATAAGAAGTGTTAGAATAAGGCCGTTTAGGCTAGCAGAGTTATTAACAGCTTTCACAGCTATTTAAAGAAGGTAGTCTTGCTACACATAGTCTCTAAGTTTGCTTTTAATAATACTATACATATATTAGAGGGGAGCGTAATATCTTTTAACCTTTCTAATGCTAATATAAGCTTTCATAGGGACCTTATTAACTTTAATTACTAACCCTTAGGCATATTAATAGAATTCCGCTAACGCAAAGTTCTTTCTAGTATTATAAATAATCTATTTAAGCAGTCTAAGATAACTATTAATCTAACAAGCTCTAATAGTGTCCTAAACGTCTCTAGTAGTCTACTTCCTTAGTTTAAGAAAATAAGTAGCTTAGAAAGCTATAGTAGAATCTATAATATAGAGGACTAGCTTGCTGTTAATTTAGAGAATATTAATAATAATCTTGTAATTAAACTTATAGTTATCTTTTAAAGTAAACTTAAATTAGCCAGGGCTCTTACTATAAAGTTAACACTACTCGTAGAAACTAGTAATCTTTTACAGGATCTTTAGGTTAAATTCCTTACTAGCTTTGTGGAGAACCTTTTATAGTCTTCTAATTAAAGGGTGACTAAAACATTAATAAAGCTGCTAAAGTTGCGTTTTTATAAGGAAGAAGGCAACTATTATAGTTAGCTTAAGATCCTACTATAAATAACCCTATTATTAGGTTATAGGGATCTCTTTTATGCCTTAAATTAGCAGGTTCCTTAGGTTATTAAGCTTTATATTTATATAGTCTATATTAGTAATTAAGAATAAGAAGGGTATTACTATTAGCAGCACATAGAATTTAATCTCTCTAAGCACTATAGGAACCTTTAAAGAACCTAGTAATAATACTTTTCTAGCGCTAAAGGTAACATTATGTTAACTCACGGATTAGTTAATTTATAGCAAGGGAAACAGGCGTAAAAGGGCTTAGGCTTAAGCAATGCTAACTATAGAGACTTCTATAGCGCTAGTGTTAGGAAGGATGCCTCTAAAGGTCTCTTCTAAATAGCGTGCTTTAGCAAGGAAAATATTATTAAACTAAGGCTCTTTATAGGAATTACTATAGTAAAGGGCGTGCTTAAATAACTAGTCTTAAAGCATCTTAAGTACCTTGCTACTATTAGGGATCTTTGTTAAGAGTGTTAACCTTTATAATACTATAGTAAGGAATTGCAAAGAACCCATAGGAGGATTAGAGTGGTTATCCTTTTTAGTCTTATTTAATAAAGCTATTATTGCCTTAGTCTTAAGGATTAATTGCTTAAGGTTATTAGGATTACTACTATTATTATCCTCGCCCTTAATATAAGCAAGGAATTACTACTACTTCTACTCTATTAGCCTGCTATAATAGAATTTAGATTAATTCTAATACCTTTGTAACGCTTTACGTTCTTTAGTAGAGTGCTTTGTGGACTAGTACCCTTACTTCTTATAAATAAAGCAGCGGCCCTTATAATAGGTAGAGAGCCTGTGTTATTACTATTAGAAGTTATAGTTCTTCCTATAGTAATAATTAGTATAAAACACAGTATTAGAGTTAACTTTAGCCTTTTTTTAATAGAACGCACTACGCTTAGTAGTGTTTCTTTTAGCTTACTTTACTCTAATACTTTTCTAGAGCTTTAACATTAGGTCCTTATATATAAAGGGGCTATTATAGGCTACAAGGCTGTATTTAGGGATATTATTAATAGCGGCGAGAAGCGTGTTTTATATGTTAATCTTATTGTTTACATAGCCTCTAGTCCTATAATAAAGAGAGATAATCTTATTAAAGAGGAGGTTAAGGGCCTTAAGCATGCTCTTTTTAGGGTTTTCTCTTATTACCTTACGTAGCGTGATTGTGCGGAGGTTATTATAATAAAGCTAAGTAGTGTTAATAGTTTTAAAACAGTTTTTAATAGATTTAACTATTTAGGTAAAAGTTATGCTTTTACTAAGGAGAAAGTCTTTGTAATATATTAAAGCTTTTCCTTTAAGTATTATAGGAAATGCCTTATAAAAGAGGGACTTTAGGAGGTTAATTTGCTTATAAAGGGCTTAGAAGGTCTTTAGCTTATTATTAAAGAAGTTATATATCTCTCTACTATACTTTTCCTTATTAGAGTAAATCTTATAAAGGTTCACAATCTTCTATAATGCTATTGCTAGGTTTAATTCCATTAGGGAGTGAAGTAGAGGATAAAAACACTTATAAGATCTCTGTCATGAATAGGTCAGGGATATTAGAGTGAGAGATCAAGGAAGTCACGGCTTATTCGAAGGTATGTAGCAATAGGTAACGGTCTTAATTCTTGCCCCCTTCTATCTAATCTAGTTAGAGGTCTGTGCTTATATAATTATAAGTGTTATATGCCTCTGGTCCTTACTATAAGTCTAGTAGTTATACCTTGCTATAAGTCTAGCGCTTATACGTAGCAAATAACCTTATTATATAACATAAATCTAATAAAGGCTTGCTTATGTAAATGGATCCTGTTAGCCTAAGGCAACCTTATAGCTTTCTAGTCCTAATAGGGTAACCCTCTTTGCTTGTGACTATCTTAGTTATAGAAGGTTCCCTTTATATTGCCTAATTTAAATGTTATAAACTAATTTTAAAAATTTCTAATACTTCTAATTTGTGTATATCCTTTGTAATACCTATAATATTACTACTTCCCTACTTTTAATTCCTTTAAACCTTCTTCCCTCTTATTTCTTAATCTTATTACTATACGCTAGCTTTCTCTTAAAGAATTTTTTAATTATATTCCTAAGGGACTTATAGATCTGTAAAGTCGCGGTAATGTATCTATATATTCTCTAAGTTATTATATCCTTCCTATTTAATAAGGTATTTTTATTAGTTTCCCTAATGCTTATAGGTAATAATACCTTATATAATATATAAAGGATCTTCTCCTATAAGGAAAGGTACTTACTATATTGCTTCTAGTACGCTCTCTAGATCTCCCTTATATAATTCTAAGTTTAAAATATAAAAGATATTATAAAGTCTTATGCCTTTTAGAAGCTTTATATAGTAAGCTAACCTGTGATTTCTAATTAACTTAATGATTTTATAAGGTCCTAGGTACTTTGCTATAAGCTTCTTGCTTAGTTGCTATAGATTAATATTTTTTATAAATAAAAGAATATAGTCTCCTATATTAAATTTTATTAGTGTTCTCTTTTAATTATAATACTTAGCTTATATAGCTTATATATATTATAGGAGCTTCTATGTCTCTTTATGTTTACGTTATAGCTTTGCTTTACATAACTTAGCTTATTTATTTATTATAGTAGTTGTTCTCTTTATATATAATAGGCCTCTAGGTGTAAAACCTTAAAGCGCCTTAGCAGGGGATTTATAGAGAGAGCTATAATAGCTTGTATTATATATAAATTATGCTATTAGTAAAAGGTTAACCTAATTAGTTTATTTAGTGCTAGCAAAGGCTTATAAATAATGCTTAAGTAATTAGTTTATTTGTTTAGTCTAACTATTTGTTTAAGGATAGAATATAGTGCTTAGTTAACGCTTAGTTATAATGTTATAGCAGAAGGTTCGCTAGAAAGAGCTTATAAAAGTTATTCTATAGTTAGTTATAATACCTTTTAGGATACTATAATCTTTAAAGACTAAATTAATAAAAAGCATAGCTAGACTATCACTACTTAATTGCTTTAATATTAGCATGTAAATAATATACTTTATAAATTAGTTAACTATTATAAGGATAGCGTTATATATTTTAGATCCTAATCCCTTTACTAGTGGAAGTCCTATAATAAAGTCTATTAATAGCTCTTAGAAGGGTTAGTCTAGTATAGGGAGCGTAGCGAGTTTGCTATAAGGTTAATGCTGCCTTAGCTTTAATACTTAATAATTAAAATAAGTGTAAATATATTCTTTAATATCTTTTCTTATGCGCGGCTAGTAGTATTAGTTAGTAATTTAATAAAGCATTTTACTAACTCCCTAATGCCCTATAGCTTTATTATTATAAATAAGCATTAAGATCTCTTTATAGAGACCTAATAGAATATATATATAGTCTCTAAAAAGAAGTGTTTTATTTTTATTAATTAACTAACCTAGAGGGCTAAAGGTATTCCCTAAGCTTCTAACTAGAGGGTTAGAGATAGCCTCTTTACTATAACCTTAAGGGCTAGAGGCTTCCTCTTAATCTTTTCTTATTTTATTATCTAGAGGGTTAGAGACTTCCCTTATATTTTAAGCTTAAGGGCTATAGGTATCCTCTAAGCTTTAAACAAGCTGCTTAGTTTACAAAACAAAGGCGTCCCCTTACTATGCCTAGCTTAATTTATTATATATAGCCGCTTTTAAAGGTTCTATAGTATTAGCTCTATGCTATACAAAATGCTAACTAAGGAAGCAGAGTCTAGCTATAAGAGCGCTGCTATGTTAACTTATTATTAGCATAAGGCTATTAAGTAGGATTAGTATTTATAACTCTAATAACATCTTAAACTATTCTAAAGAGCCGCTTATAAGCATTACTCTTTTAGTAGTTATACTATATACTTACTTTTTAAGGGCTATAGCATTCTCTAAGTATTTTAAAGAGCTACTTATAAGCATTACTCTCTTAGTAGTTATACTATATACTTACTCTTTAAGGGCTATAGCATCCTCTAAGTATTATAGGCTAAAGACTATACTAATAGTAACTATTTCTTTCTTAGTTAGAGGTAGTTTAAAGCTTAATTACTTTAACTCTATACTAATAAACTTAGATAAAAAATATAAAGCTTAAGAAGCTTCTATATCTTTAACGCTAGTATTATAGTCTAACCTATAAGACAAAGGGTCTATAGGGTTCTTAACCCCTAGCCTATATTTAATTGTAAAGTTATATAAATTAAGTTTATTAAGGGCTTATACTTACCTGCTAGTAAGCTTAGGCTTTAATGTAAGATACTTATAATTAAGATAATCTATAATAACCTAAATAGGTTAGGTACTATAAGCTATATAATATCTCTAATTCTTAAAGGCTTCTTAAATTACTAGTAGCTTAGTATTAGGAGTTAAATAGTATACTTTAGCACCTAGCAGCTTCCTTAATACGTACGCAACAGGATGTTATTAGTCTTCTTACTTTTGTGAAAGAATTATGCTAATTGCAAAGCATAATGCATTAGTCTCTATTCTTAATAGCGTAGCTAGATTAAAATATACTAGAATAAGTGCTATAACAAAGCTTTGCTTAAGCATCTTAAACGCCTTACGCTTGCAGGGACCTAATATAAGTAGCCCTATTATATTATTCCTTATTAAATTAGTAAGAGAGGCTATAATCTTGCTATATTTATAAATAAAATAATAGTAAAAGCTAATAAACCTAAGAAATAATTATATATCTTTAACACTATAAGGTTCTAGCTAATTTACTACTACTTTAAGTTGCTCTAGCTCTATAGTAATTCCTTCTGTTAATACTATATAGCTAAGAAAGTTAACCTTTATAGTTAAGAATTCATACTTTTTAAGGTTAGCGTAGAGCTTCTTTAAACATAGCCTCTCTAAGACTTAGTAAATATACTACTTATGCTTTACTAGATTACTATTATAAATTAGAATGTTATTAAGATAGATAATATAAATTAAATTAATAAGCCCTAAGAGGGTATTATTAATAAATTCTTAGAAGGTGGCTAGGGCATTAACAAGCCTAAAAGGCATTATAAGATATTTATAGTGACTATATTAATAACAGAAGGCAGTCTTCTACTTGTCTCCTTTACTAATATAAAGCTAATTATATATGTCTTTTAAGTCGAACTTAGTATAGACCTTAGCTCCCTTTAATCTATTAAGGATCTCTAAGATTAGTAGTATAGGGGCCTGATTCTTTTGTGTAATTTTATTAAGGCCTTTATAATCCACACATAGGCGTAATTTGCCTCCCTTTTTTAGAATAAAAAGAATTAGGGCGCTAGTAGGACTAATTAAATAACGTATCTAGCCTCTCTCCTGTGCTATTACAAGGTACTTGCGGAGCTCTTCTAGCTCCCTTTCTGCAAGGTTATATATTAGACCTTATAAGGGTTTTTAGTCTCCTTTAATTTTAATTAAATATGTGTGACCTTCTAAGGAGGGTAATAAAGCTGCCTTTTTAAGGTTAAATATGTTTATAAAATCTACATAATACTTAGGCAGCTTCTTTATAAGTATCTTGCTGCTTGGTTTCTTCTTAGGTGTACTTAGGTCTTTAGGGTTTATTTTTTTTAAGAAGCTAGCGCTAAGCACTAGTATTATAAATAACTCTTTTATCTCTTTATATAGTTACTTTATTAATATAATAACTTTAATATGTTGTCTTATAATAGGGAAAATCCACTCTTGTGTATACTATAATAACACATATAAATCTTTATTTCTAAGCTAATCTATTCCTAGGAGAAGGTCTTCTAAAGTCTTAGCTATGTAGTAGCTTATACAATAGATCTTTTCGTAACCTATACTATTAAATACTTTACAGAGTATATTAAGTATGCTATAGTGTTTTAGTAGCGTATTTGCTAATTTTATTAGTAAATTACTCCTTCTTACCTTTTTCTAATTTATCTTTATTAGTAACTTAGGATAAATAATAAAATAAGTAGCATTAGTGTTAGCTAGCGCTAACTTTGCTGTGACCTAGTGGTTTCCTAGCCTTAGGGACGCTTTAATATAAAATCTTATATTAGTCCCTAAAGCTAGGGCGCTTTCCTAGGCGTGAGGCTTTTTCTCCTTTATATTAGGTCTAGTAGTGTTTAGATAGGTCGCTGGATTAAAGCGGTTACTTCTATATATAGTAGTAGTATAGCTGCTTTTCTTATAAATACTATAGTTAGGTTCTAGGTAATTTAGTCTTATATAGCCCTTCTTTTTACACTTATAATATATAGCCTTCTTTTCCTAGCTTTACTACAAAGTGCTTAGTTAGTTACTACTCTTTCCCTTTAGGTTTAGTAAAGTTTCTCTTTCTAAAGAGTTTGCCTAAGTTTTCCTCTTATTATACCTAGAAGAATTATTATAGTTACTTCTATTACTATTAGATTTATAATAGGAGATGTATTTACTAATAAGTTTATGCTAATCTACTGCTTATACACTGCTAATTAGATATGTCTTTAAGCCGCGGTTAAGGCCTGTTTAAAAAAGGCTTATTTTATTCTTTATATTTAATTAAGAAAGGAGTTTAGCATAGGTTTATTCCTATTTTTTAAGGAATCTTTTAAAGTTAGTATAATCTGCTTGTTTAAAGCTAATAAGCTTTAACTATATGCTAAGGGAATAGCTCTTTTAATTATCTAAGCCTCCTTTAAGCTAGTTACAAAAGTTAGTCTATAAGAGGGGATTTTTAATGTAATTCTTACAAATCTTTTCTCCTGTAGCCTAATATTGCTTTATAGTACTAGTAAGGCAGGTGCTAGTATATAAGACCTTTGCAAAATTAGTAGCGAATTAGTAAGGATTTATTATAAATTATACTTTATAGTTACTAATAAAAGTCTTTAATTAGAGGGCATTCTAGCTACTATAAGAAGGCTGCTTAAAAGGAGCTTATATAAAGGTTTGCTATAGATAATACATAGTAGGTGTAATAGGAGCTATAAATATATTCTTCTCTAGCAATTCTTTATTATTAATATTATATACAAGTTCTTAAAGTTTTTAAAGTTACTGCTTCTTTCTTACTTAATTAATATGCTCTTAAAGCGCTAAGATTTTAGTATTATAATTATTACTAATAGGGGTGTCTTTTATAGCTACTATAGGCTCTTGCTAACTAAAGGGTGTAATAGGTTATAGTAGTAATC
>SRQA01001297.1:0-11282 GCA_018360365.1 Claviceps citrina
TATAGGCTATATAATATCTCTAATTCTTAAAGGCTTCTTAAATTACTAGTAGCTTAGCATTAGGAGTTAAATAATACACTTTAGCACCTAGTAGCTTCCTTAACGCATACACAATAAGATACTATTAGTCTTCTTACTTTTATAAAAGAATTACGCTAATTACAAAGTATAATATATTAGTCTCTATTCTTAATAGCATAGCTAGATTAAAATATACTAGAATAGGTACTATAATAAAGCTTTGCTTAAGCGTCTTAAACGCCTTACGCTCGCGGGGACCTAATATAAGTAGCCCTATTACATTATTCCTTATTAAATTAGTAAGGGGAGCTATAATCTTGCTATATTTATAAATAAAACAATAGTAAAAGCTAGTAAACCTAAGAAATAATTATATGTCTTTAACGCTATAAGGTTTTAGCTAATTTACTACTACTTTAACTTGCTTTAGCTTCATAGCAATTCCTTTTATTAATACTATATAGCTAAGAAAGTTAACCTTTATAATTAAGAATTTACACTTCTTAAGGTTAGTATAAAGCTTCTTTAAACATAGCCTCTCTAAGACTTAGCAAATATACTACTTATGCTCTGCTAGATTACTACTATAAATTAGAATATTATTAAGGTAGATAATACAAATTAAATTAACAAGCCCTAAGAGGGTATTATTAATAAATTCTTAGAAAGTAGCTAGGGCGTTAATAAGCCTAAAAGGCATTATAAAATATTTATAATAACTATATTAATAATAAAAGGCAGTCTTTTACTTATCTCCTTCGCTAATACAAAGCTAATTATACATGTCTTTTAAGTCAAACTTTATATAAACCTTAGCTCCCTTTAATCTGTTAAGAATCTTTAAGATTAGTAGTATAGGGGCCTAATTCTTTTGTGTAATTTTATTAAGGCCTCTATAATTTACATATAAGCGTAATTTGCCTCCCTTTTTTAGAACAAAGAGAATTAGGGCGCTAGCAGGACTAATTAAATAATGTATCTAGCCTCTCTCCTGCGCTATTATAAGGTACTCGCAAAGCTCTTCTAGCTCCCTTTTTATAAGGTTATATATTAGACCCTATAAGGGTCTTTAGTCTCCTTTAATTTTAATTAAATATATATAACCTTCTAAGGAGGGCAATAAAGCTGCTTTTTTAAGGTTAAATATATTTACAAAATCTATATAATACTTAGGCAGCTTCTTTACAGGTGTCTTGCTACTTGGTTTCTTCTTAGGTGTACTTAGGTCTTTAGGGTCTGTTTCTTTTAAGAAGCTAGCGCTAAGTACTAGTATTATAAATAACTCTTTTATCTCTTTATATAGTTGCTTTATTAATATAATAACTTTAATATGTTATCTTATAATAGGGAAAATCCACTCTTATATATACTATAATAACACATATGGATTTTTATTTCTAAACTAATTTATTCCTAGGAGAAGGTCTTCTAAAGTCTTAGCTATATAGCAGCTTATATAATAGATCTTTTCGCGACCTATATTATTAAATACTTTATAAAGTATATTAAGTATACTATAGTATTCTAGCAGTGTATTTGCTAATTCTATTAGTAAATCACTCCTTCTTACCTTTTTCTAATTTATTTCTATTAGTAACTTAGAATAAATAATAAAATAAGTAGCACTAATATTAGCTAGCGCTAACTTTGCTATAACCTAGTGGTTTCCTAGCCTTAGGGATGCTTTAACACAAAATCTTATATTAGTCCCTAAAGCTAGGGCGCTTTCCTAAGCATAAGGCTTTTTCTCCTTTATATTAGGTTTAGTAGTGTTTAGATAGGTTACTAGATTAAAGCAGTTACTTCTATATATAGCAGTAGTATAGCTGCTTTTCTTACAAATACTATAGTTAGGTTCTAGGTAATTTAGTCTTATATAGCCCTTCTTTTTATACTTATAATATATAGCCTTCTTTTCCTAGCTTTACTATAAAGTGCTTAGTTAGTTACTACTCTTTCCTTTTAGGTTTAGTAAAGTTTCTTTTTCTAAAGAGTTTACCTAAGTTTTCCTCTTATTATACCTAGAAGAATTATTATAGTTACCTTTATTACTATTAGATTTATAATAAGAGATGTATTTGCTAATAAGTTTATACTAATCCGCTACTTATACACTACTAATTAAATATATCTTTAAGCTATAGTTAAGGCCTATTTAAAAAAGGCCTATCTTATTCTCTGTGTTTAATTAAGAAGGGAGTTTAGCATAGGTTTATTCTTATTTTTTAAGGAATCTTTTAAAGTTAGTATAATCTGCTTATTTAAAGCTAATAAGCTTTAACTATATACTAAGGGAACAGCTCTCTTAATTATCTAGGCCTCCTTTAAGCTAGTTATAAAAGTTAGTTTATAAGAGGGGATTTTTAATGTAATTCTTGCGAATCTTTTCTCCTATAGCCTAATATTACTTTATAGTACTAGTAAGGGAGGTACTAGCATATAAGACCTTTATAAAGTTAGTAGCGAATTAATAAGAATTTATTATAAATTATGCTTTGTAGTTACTAATAAAAGTCTTTAATTAAAGGGCATTCTAGCTACTATAAGAAGGCTGCTTAAGAGAAGCTTATATAAAGGTCTGCTATAGATAATATGCAGTAGGTATAATAGGAGCTACAGATATATTCTCCTTTAGTAATTCTCTATTATTAATATTATATATAAGTTCTTAGAGTTTTTAAAGTTACTGCTTTTTTCTTACTTAATTAACGCGCTTTTAGAGCGCTAAGATTTTAGTATTATAATTATTACTAATAAGGGTGTCTTTTATAGCTATTATAGGCTCTTACTAACTAGAGGGTATAATAGGTTATAGTAGTAATTTAGATATAATACTAGCTCTAGGCATAGCTATAGGTCTTTATGTAGATTTAGTGCCTTCTCTAGCGACTTTACTGCTATTATGCATTAAGTTATAAGTCTAAACTATAATAACTTTCTTAATCTAATAGTCTAATATAAACAAAAGAATTAAAATTATTATAAATAAGTTAGGGATATTAAAGTAAAAGATTAAGAAAGTTATAGCTTATTTAAAGGTATATAGTAATAGGTAATAGTCTTAATTCTTGCCCCCTTCTATCTAATCTAGTTAGAGGTCTATGCTTATATAATTATAAGTGTTATATACCTCTAGTCCTTACTATAAGTCTAGCGGTTATACCTCGCCACAAGTCTAGCGCTTATACGCAGCAAATAACCTTGTTATATAACGCGAATCTAACAGAGGCTTGCTCGTGCAAATGGATCCTGTTGGCCTGAGGCAACCTCATGGCTTCCTGGTCCTGACAAATAGAGTTAAAAAGATATACTGTGTTGCGCTAGATAGAGGTCAAGGCGACGTATGGCTCGTCACCACGGCGGTCTATACGCAAGGTTATAATAACTTAATTAGTTATATAAGATAATAATATAAAGAGACCTATATTATTAGAATCGCGGTCCTTATATTAATTAGTATTACAAGGCTAAGTTAAATTATTACAACGTGGCCGCGCGCACGTGGGTAAGAGGGCTAAAAGCAAGGCGAAAAGGTTAATAATAATACTACCTAACTACTAAAGGCACGCTAGCCTTTATACTATATAAACTAATTAATCCTTCTTCCTAGCCATGACCTATGACCCCCTGAGGCCTTTATCCTTGATGACTGCGAGGGTCGCGTCACTCCCCACACAATACTACTTCACGCCTAGCGCGGCAGAAGATATATAAGCTGCGGAATATATAATAGTGCTAAGAAAATAACTCTAAACTAAGGATAGCAAAGATTAAATAGTTAATATAATCTAATACTTAAAAGCTTTTATAAAGAATACTAGGCTAAATAAGGCTAAAGACATTTCGGATTACTATATAAGAACCCCTACTATAGGAGTTAATATAACACTCTAGGAAGTTATATAGAAAAGAATAGGCAACCTGCTAGTAATATCTAATCCTTACCTTAAGACTTTACAGACTAACACTATTAGCCTAGATAAGGCTATTAGCATAATAATAGCCTCTATTATTTAACCTATTTTCCTTATTAGCTACCTTTAGGACCTCCTACACCTTCTAGTTAAGCTAGGTAACCTAGATAGACGCTTTTATTTAGCTCTAATTAATAGTAGCTTATAAGGGAATATTATTACTAAAAGCTAGGCTTGCTAGGCTAGTTTAAAGATTTATCCTATAACTATAAAAGCTAATACTATATCTTATACTAATAAAGCAATTAGAATAATAAGCAAAGTACACACAAAACTTTACCTTAGAAGTATTTAAACCCCTATTAGACTTTATATATCTCCTAATACTATTTTTATAAAACTAATCCTTAGGATGCCTTTTATTTAAATAGCCTAAGCTACCTTTAAGTATAGTAATAGGGAGGGTAATATATTTATTAAGTATAGGTTTAATAATATTATTATAGTCTCTAAGGTTACTAAAGGCGTTTAATAGGAGCTTGCTAATAAGGAAAGGGAATAGTTTATATAGGTTTACTATATATCCTTCTTACCTAGTAAATTACTAAATAATTACTTAATATTAGGCACCTAAGCTAGCGTTAAGGTATAACAAACTACTATTAAGAAGCTTAAGAGATATTGCTTAGCGCTAGACCTAGAGGCCTAGAGGGAGAAGGGAGAGGAGAGTAAAGTTACTAGTAGGACCTTTCCTACTATATACTAGCTATAAGGCTTAATGCTAGCTATGCTAATCTAAATAACTACTACCTCTTATAACCTGCCTAACAAACTAATACTAGCTAGGGCAGGTGTGGTTATAAATAACTAGCTAACCGCTAAGATAGAAACAGAAATAAGCGAACTAACTATATTGCGCGCAGACGCGGGAACTACTAAACTAACCCTTAGCTTTACCTGCCTCTAGGCCACTCTAACTCTAATAAGGTTATTAACCTTTACCCTTTAGTTTTAGGTTACAAGATATCTAATTAAATAGTCTTATATAAGGAAGCCCTTAGTAAAGAAGCTACTATTACTATATCTAGAGTTAGGGAGGTTAAAGACCCTATCCCTCTACGCTACTACCCTCTATACTTTATTAAGGTTTAGCTACTATATCTTAGCAAGCAAATAAGAGGTAACTATAAGGCTTACCCTAGTATAGTGCTACTAAGCAAAGGCCTTAATATTTAGCACTAAGTATGTTTACTAAAAACACCTTATATAAGTTTATAGTGTTTTTAGTTAGAGAGGAGGGAGAGTATATTTCTTTTCTTGCTTTAGTTATAATAATTAATTATTTCTATACTATATTATTTACTTTCTTATTTTTCCTAGTTTATTATTTTGTTTTCTTTATATATTACCTATACTAATTATTCCTAATTCCTACCTACTTTATTTATTTTTAGTAATACTTATTAAAGTAAAGCTTCCCTAAGAACTAGTTAATTCTTATTATTAAATAAAGGACTACTAGTTATATTTTACTAATTAAAAAGGAGGAGGAAAATTATACTTAATTTGCAAAGTAATATTACTATTTAGGTTACTAAAAGTGTCTAAACTATTAAGAAAACTACTAGCCTTTTAGTCTTTGCTAAAGAATATAGTAAACCCTAACCTTTAAGAGCTTAATCTAAAGTCCTAGTACCCTATAGTATACCTTTACTTATAAGAGGCCCTATTTATATTATAAATATAGTTAGTATAAGAACCCCTAGTAACCCCCTTTAATAATATATATTTATAGAAGGGAAAGTATATATACTTAGTAAAGGCATTAATAGTCTTTAAGTATATATTTATATAGTTTAAGTAAAAGGTATTATTTAGCTTGCTATATAGGGCTACTAGGAACCCTATATACCTCTTACATTAGCTAGTAATTAAATTAATAATATAGCCCTAAGGGTGCACTAGCTTAGCTAGAATATAAACCTTATTTTAAGGGCAATGCTATATATAAATTTTATATAAGAGCAAAGTATTTGTAACTACTCCTAGTATAAATTCTTTTATTATATTAGTACCTTTAATAGCTGCTAGTAAAGCCTTAGGCAGGTTTTAAATAGGCTTAGTAAGATCCTATACTATTATCTTAGTATAAATTAGGGCATTGCGCGCCTTAATATTAATACTACTATAAACTTAGAATATAAATTAGATATTAAACTAAGGATATTACTAATATATTAGTTCCTAGCTTAGCTAATTAAATAATACTTATTATAACTTACTAGTTTTATTAAAAGGTTACTTTAGTATATATTAGTATAGCTAGACTATACTATTAAGATATTAAGGGATAGCTATAAGATAGGGATGTAAGCTTAGATAAGCTTATAAATATTTAGGAGGTTCTTATGCCTTTTACTTAAAGATTCTACTATAATTAAGTAGTTTTACTATTTTTTTACTTAGTATTAAAAGTAAAGAAAAAAGGAAGTTAAAAAAAAAGCTTATAAAAAAGGTATTAATATATATTAAATAGGATTCTGTTAGGGAGGCCTAATAGTTATAATAGCTATTGCTAACTAGTAGCGCTACTACTAGCTATAAGAGTAAATTATAAAGGATATTAATAAATAATAATACTTCTTTAAGAGCCTTTTTTTTATACTTATATAATAAAGCTAGAACTCTTTTATTAATAATATACTTTTTTTTAAGCTCCTGCCTATAATATATATAATAATTTCCTCCCTTACACTTATACTATTTAATTATACTACCCTAAGATAGCTTATATTTGCCCTTAAGACTTAGCTAGCTAATACTAGGTTTAACTTATTAAATACTTTAAGTATTAAAACTATAAAATAATATATACTATTATTAATACTTATTATCTTAAAAGAAAGTTCTTTTGCTTATCTAAAGCTAGCTATATATAAAAACTACTTAATTAGCTATATAAAATATAGCCTATTCTCTTTATATAAAGGTTTATATAGCCTAAGTAATAACTAAAGTATATATAAGTAATAAATACTATAGTATAACTTAAGAACCTTTGCCTTATAAATAAGCAGCTAAATATTAAAGATTAGGAAAATTATAAGATAAAGGTGTTTAAGTTTATTAAGATATTAGGAAGGCCCTAGGGCACTTAGCGCTAGCATAACTAGTTTAACTATTTAGCTATAGGAAAAATTATAGTATAAGGCTTAGAGTATATTATTATAATATATAATTTTAACTTTACTATTAGGAAGGATATTATAAGCCGCGAATAACTAGCCTAGAAGATAGGGCCTTATACCTTCTAAATTCTATAAGAAACTAATATAATTATTAATATTAAATATAATATTAGCTATAACCCTACACGCCTCTATAAGGAGATAGGCGGCTAGCGCCTAGTAGCTAGATTTATTTATATAATATCCTATTAGACTGCGTTTGTTTTTAATAAATCTTACAAAGTATTCTACTATTTTAACTCCTTAAAGACTAGCTATTAAGAAAGGTTTCTTAAGGCATTAAAAAGGTAGCACTAAATTATAATATTACTTAACTATCCCTATAGGATCTAGGGTCTTTATATTCCTACCTATAACTAATAAGGCGGCTAGGAATATAGCTATACTATAATTTCCTTTTTGCTTTAAATAATCTAGTGTTAAGTTAGTTATAAACTAATTAATCTTATATTACTATAGGAAGCTAGAGGGCTTTATAATCTAAAGTATATTAGGGATAATACCCTAGGGAAGCCTTATAATAGCTTAGATAGCTTCTATTACTACCTTTATAATTAGTACTTTATAAATAAGGTTCTAGAAGGAGATAAAAAGACTAGAGAAATAAATATAACCCTTTATATCTTATAGAGCATTATAGCCTATAAGATTACGCTTTAACTAGTCCCTAACTATAATAATTTATGTTAGTGGTTCTTTTATAATATTAAGCACTTAGTAGGAGGCTATAGCTATATGCTATAAATATAAGAACACCTTTAAATATTTAATAAAGGGCTCCCTTAGCTACTAAGGCTTATACCTTAGGGAGAGCGCCTAATAAATAAAAGGCGGTTAATTAAATACATAGCTAATAACTAGCGCTAGCTTATATAATAATAAAATAACCCCTAAATGCCTAAAATTAGGATTATTAGTAAGCTAGTTATACAAAATATTGCCCTACAAGCAGAAATTACTAGTTAGGAGCGGACTTTGTACAAGGAATTAAGTCTAATCCTAACTATTAAGGATTATATAATTTCCTTTAGCAAAGTATTAGCAAGCCTTAAGCAGCTTAGATTACTATCTAATATAGAAGATATACCTATTAAGGAATCACCCCTGCCTCCAACTCTAACGCTAGCTTAACACAGCAAAGCTTAGCAGAGCATGCTATCTAACATTCTTTCTAAAGCACTATCTAATCCCAAGATGCTAGGTAGGATTATAAAAATGCTAGCTAAGATATGTTAATCTCATAAGAGTCTAGTACTAAGCTAAGATAGGTCTTTTTATAATAATCCCTAGCCTTGTGCTACTTGATTTTATAGGGAGCAGACCAGGACTAGCGGCCGGCCCTATAAGAGGTATTGCAGAGCCGCTGTTACTCTAGAATAGGATAGAGGGATTAGAGCCGCGGGCGCTTACACTACAGTGGATATTATCAGGCTTTTTAAAAGGGAAAAGGTATTGCTAAGGCCTGATATTATACAAGAGCCTTAGAATAGGACTCTGCTATCTATTATACCTCCTAGACTAGTTAATCCAAGGGCCTGGGACACAATCAAGGCTAAGTGCAGCTAAGCAGACCAGGAACAGCTAAATCAAAGAGACCAAGCTAATGCGCGCGCTAGGAGGGCTCGCCGCCGCGAGCAGCGCGACAACTAAGGATTATCTAAGGAGCCAGAGATGCCGCGGAAGCGGCGATCTACCTCTTCTCTTTAACAGCCGCAGACCCCGAGGGTTACGCAGCTAACCACGCCAAACACGCTAAAGACCCCAAAGTTGTCTCGAGAGTTGCATGGTTTGGGTTTGTTGTGATCAGGGCGCCAGGATCAAATAGTCGCGTCACTGGTTAACGCTTTTTCTGTTTTTTTTTTCGCGTCTAGGGAGGATTATATAGGGAGTGACGCGACCCTCGCAGTTATCAAGGATAAAGGCCTCAGGGGGTCATGGGTTATGGCTAGGAAGAAGGATTAATTAGTTTATGTAGTATAAAGGCCGGCGTGCCTCTAGTAGTTAGGTAGCATCATCATTAACCTTTTTGCCTTGCTTTTAGCCCTCTTACCCGCGTGCGCGCGGCCACGTCGTGATAATCCGACTTGGCCTCGCAATACCAATTGATCTAGGGACCGCGATCCTAACGGTATAGGTCTCTTTACATTATCATCTTGTATAACTAATTAAGTTATTATAACCTTGCGTATAGACCGCCGTGGTGACGAGCCATACGTCGCCTTGACCTCTATCCAGCGCAACACACTATAAGGAAACCGCCGCTGCGGGCGATAAGGTTAGCGTCACCATGCTCTTGCAGGAGATCGAAAGTTATGTCGCGTGCCGCAGCTATTAATGTCCCGTATTCCATGGTTTGCCTAGCTAGGATAGTTCCGTAGCTTCTCGCGGTTTCGTTAGGATTCTTAAGATTGTTAGGAGTTACGGGCGCTATTGTGAGGTCCGCGGCGAGATTCCTTGTGCGATATTCGTGTTATCGGGTCTTGACGAGGCTGATGGTGATGCTTAAGGGTGTTGTTGATGGAAGGAAAGACGAGGCCTGCAGGCGGAGGGTTGGCGGACTAGTCAGGCAGCGGTGGCGTTGTCAAAGTGAGAGAAAAGTGAGTTTTCGGTTTTCCTTACTTATTAGGTGGCTTCCCACGGTCTGTCGGTCGCATTGCGAGGTTCTCGTTGCCTTGCGGGAGGGAAGACGTGACTTCACGGTTTGCGTAAGGCGATTACATTCACGCGAGATTGTGCATTTTTAAGAGGAAAATCCCGCTGGGATAACCCGTGCTCAAACTGCCGAAGTACATGGTCCTGTGCCTGTATGCTTTTGCGCTATGTGTCGTTGCCTCCTGGGTGTCCTCTCCCTCCCCGCGGAGGAGCGTCGGCACCTGTCGGGTGTCCGGTGGGAGTCCGCTTCTTAACCTGGCCCATCTCTCAAGGGCCCAGAGGCTGGTGTGGTTAGAGGAAGCCTTGTGAACTGCTTGTCTCCAGGCGCTCTACTGCTGTAATTAATAAAAACGCGAAGGACATAGATCAGTGCCTCTGTTTGCTAGAATCCGCTAAGGCTAGCGCGTCCTCGCTACAGACTGTGGAGCAGAATGTCATGACCCTGCGATCGGAGGTTAACGCCCTCCGCAAGACCGCCGCATCCCGCAAACGATCTAACTCCACGGACAAAGCCCCGCCCGCGGCCACGCAGCCACAGCCGCCGAAAGCCGCGCAGAAAAAGCTAAGCACGCCCTAGAAGCCGGCATCTAGCGACAAGCGCCCGGCGGGGTTGTTATCCCCAGCTAGCACCGACGGTTCTAGCCTAACCAGCACGCCGGCCGCCAAAAGGCCGCGGAAATTCCCTACTAGTAGTGCTAGCGCTAGCTTGCTGAGCTTAGGGGCGAGGCTCTTCCTGCTTAAAGTAACGTAAAAGGCGCTGATAAAAATTGGAGTCTGATTCATCTGGTTGTCGTCCCATGTCTTTGGCAAATTCGCGAATATGGTTGTTGACGATTTCCTTAGCTATAAGGGACTGGTACTTGGCTACCTCTTCAGGCGTGGCATAATAATTAACGAAGCACCGAATGACCTTAGATGCTGCGTCTGCAAAGGCGCTGATGAGCTCCTCTTCCTTGTCGAATTTATCCTGGCTCTCGTCGTTGTTATTAAAGCCCACGGGTTCTATGCCACCGCTGTCTCCGTACACGCCGGAGCGTTGGTTCAATTTCTCCTTTCGCAGACGATTCTTATAATGTTGATGCCACGTCACACAAGACTTGAAATTAAGTCTGTTGAAGGGTAACTAGTCTTCAGTGAGTTGAAGAGGTAGAAGGCACCTTATAATCTATTAAAGTCGAATGTAGTAATAGTTTGTAGTATAGATGAACCTGGCCACTAGGCGGTGGTTGGCTATTTCTATATAAAGCTGCTAGGATTATGGCTAATCCTATATTAAATGTCGACAACAGTAGTCTCTGCCGGGATTCTAGGCACACTTGCTTTGTCGGCTAGGGCGCCTGCCCGCTGCAAGCCTGTTCAAAGGGCCACACGATGAGCGCCGACAAGATACGGTACGAAAGGGCGGTACACGCCGAGCCACAGCGACATTGCGCTGCAGCAGGGCTGT
>SRQA01001298.1:0-11276 GCA_018360365.1 Claviceps citrina
GATCGGCGCAGACATCGCCGCCGCGTTCCTCGGCCAGCGATCCCGATGCCGATCCTGCCGCCCACGCCGCCGTGCCGACCGCCTGCGCGCCCCCGTCATGCCCCTTCACCGCCATGACCTTTGACCTCCGGGCCCGGACGCGCTACGGCGAGGCCATCTTCCTCGCCGGCTCGCTCCCCGAGCTCAACGGCTGGTCTCCCCTCGATGCCATCCCCCTGGACGCGGACGGGTACACGGCCCAGGACCCGCTGTGGACCGCCACCGTCCGCCTTCCCGCCGCGACGGCCTTTGAGTACAAGTACATCAAGAGGATGCTGGATGGGCGTCTTGTCTGGCTGGGGGGGGGGAACCTGGGCGCTACGTCGTCGGTCGGGTGCGCGGGCGGCGGGAAAGTGTCTGATACGTGGCGTTGAGACCACGGTGTGTGTGTGTGTGTGTGTGTGTGTGTGTGTGTGTGTGTTTGCTGCTCGTCATCTGCGATGTTCATGTCAAAACGTTCAATTGAAGGCTGGCGCGTTTTTGACAGGCCAAATGCAATGCATTCCGACTACATGGAGTACACGTGGCACCAGAAACATCAACAGGCATGAGCCCCATGTGATATATCCCCCAAGTCACACCCACTTCGAGTCATTGAGTCCTTGGAGCAACGTCTTCCTCATCGACCACCCCCCACAACAACACGTCCATGTATCAGTACAAGAGAAGAGTCACGGCCCGGTCCCAAGCTCATCCGTCAGTCCCTCGCCCACCCTCCAACCCTCTTCAAGGCGTCTCATTTCCTCGCCGTCCTCCATCATCAACCCCGTCACGGCGCCGCCAGCCCCCAAACACGCCCTCAGAGCCCTCTGCTGCGCCTGGTGCGTAAGCGACCTGCCCACGAGCACCAGCGCAGCAAAAACAATTGGATCCCACTGCTCGGCAAACTCGTTTGTCGACGCCACCCCCGCGATGTGCTGCGCGTGCCACCCTTGTGAAGTGTACACGGCCTCGGGCTTGTGGTGGCCCTCGGCTGCCGCCGCCAGCTTGAGCAGTCGTGGCTTCTGGAGCAGCAGCAGCAGAGACGTGGTGTGGTAAAAGATGTTGGCCTGCACGGCCAGCGCACTAGTATACAGCTGGATGGGGAACGAGGAGCCATCCGTCTGCATCTGTCCGGCTTCCATGGTTCCAATGTCGACAATGGGACGCATACACAGCGGCCGTCTCGCGCGCCAGGTCTGACAGCTTTTCCAAAGGGCGAGCCATTTCGCATGCGGGCCCATGTGCTGGCTGCTCGTGGCGGCCGTGGCGGTGGTGTCGTCTGGGAGGAGCAGCTGTGAGAAGAGCACATCGAGCTGGCCAGGGTGCCGGTCTGAATCCGGGTCGTGCGTGAGGTAGAGGCACAGGGTGAGGTGGTGCAACGACCAGTCGTACATTTTCGAGGGCGAGTCTGTATTGTCCCATGATGACGAGGATGCGGCGCGGAGGTTCCGTGCGTAGAAGCAGACGGACGTGCAGGGCGCCTGGCGCAGTGTTACTGAAGAGGCGAGGTCTGTAGGGATTTGGAGAAAATTAAATTTGAAACAATTAAAGGGGAAGAAAGAGAGAAAGAAAGGAAGAAGGAAGGAAACAGGAGTGAGCAAGGAACCAGTGTGGTGGTCAGAGTCCGCGACGTACCGAATCGCGAATGAAGCCGCATCAGCGTCTGCAGCGGTTCTGTCATTGCCGAGGGAGAATACATGCCCCTCAACTTGGTCAGTTGCTCTCGCGAAATCTCTCTCCAGGTCTCGGCCCCGGCGCACAGATATCTGCCCGTCGCCTGCAAACTATCCGCAACGTCTCCGACGGACCCTTGGCCATATTGAGTCCTCTCCCGCCCATGATAACAAGCGGACAGCTCCTTCCTGGCGCGCCGCAGCACCCTGATCTGTTCTCGGGCGACATCCAGAATTGCGCGCTCCAGGGACGGATGCTCCTGCGCCAGAAACATGCACTCTGCGCCGAGTCGGCCCCTCGCATCGCCCGCCTCCATCCACGGAGCAATCTTGTACCGGAAGTGCCTCAGCAGAGCGGCATGTCGTCGCGCCTCGGACACGGAGCCCGTGTCAAAGTACCCTTCCCAGCGCAGCAGGACCCGTTCGTCATGACCTGGCGACGGCTGTTTCTGCGGCTCGTGGAGGAGCGTCGTCGTAAGAAGAGAGTCAATGGTGATGCTGGCGGGCGTGGGCAACAGCGGCGTGGCGCGGGCCGCAGGCGAGGATGAGTGGGAGCTGGTAGACTGGGAGGCCTTTGAGATGGGCGACAGTGGTTCATTGACGAACTGGCTTGGTTAGTATGTACACCAACTCCCCCTTTTGCCTTCCCCCCCCCCCCCCCCCCCCCCCCCCCCCCCCCCCCCTTGTCCCGCCCACATGAGTTCAAGACGTACAACGTACTTTGATGCGAGGATAGCTGCGCTGCGACGCAGGCGCCTCGACGCCCGTCCTCGGGATGAACTGCAGGTCTGGATACTCGCACTGGACGCGCCGGGCCTGGCAGCTCGTGCACGAGGGCTTATTCTCGTCGCCTAGACAATGTCAGAGGAGGCTGGACGAAAGACGATGGGCGGGTCGGGCCGTACATTTTCGTCGTCGTTTGCGACAGGCAAGACATCCTGTGCGGACGCGTCTCTTGCTCTCGGGCGTGGCGCGCACGAGAGGCATGGCCGAGGCAAACAGGGCGCGATGGAGTGCAGCGGTGGATGGAGTTGGTGCGTGTGTGTGGTTGGGAGACTGTGTGACTGTGCGAGCGTGCGACGGTGTGATTGTTGGATTGGGTGATGATTTCACTGATGAATCGTCAGTCGATCTATCTGACAGGAGACCAGACAGGGAAGGTGCTCGCGGGTCGCGAGTCGCGAGTCGCCAGACCTCTTGCCCTAACTGGGTCGCTCCGTGGACGGTGGAAGCCAGATTCCGTCTGGTCTCGACTACCTAGGTACCTAGGTAGGTACCTACCAACTACTAGGTACCTACTACATGGATCCGGTTCTAGACAACAGACATCTTATCGATCGAAATCGAAACAACACACTCGGCCGAATCCGTCCTCTCTGCCTGTCCCTTCGGCAGCACACCACGCCGCCCCAGCGATGCCGTCAAGCCGACTTCCCGCTGCGCCTCATGCAACAGCTTCGCATCCTCCTCGCCCGTGTGGCTCCCGAAGACTCGGTCCATGTCTTCGAGTGTCGCGCCCTTGGTCTCGGGCAGGAAGAACCAAACCCAAAATATGCCGGCAGTCAGGAACACGGCAAAGAAGAGGTACGTGCCCCATGCCCACGCGCCGAGCATCTTGGGCACAAAAAACGCAATGGCAAAATTGTTGACCCAGTTGCTCGACGCCCCGATAGACACGCCCTTGGCTCGAATCGACAAGGGGAAGATCTCGGACACGACCGTCCACGAAACAGGGCCCCATGTCGCGCCGAAGCCGGCAATGTACACCCAGATAAATGCTGTCAACAGGGCGTCAGCCAGTCGCTTGCTTTCTGCCAGGAATCCCTGAAACACGGCACCGCATCAATCGACGTACCAACAGCGGTCCAGCCCGCAGCCGCATGGGTTGGCCAGTCGTGGCTGCACTTGGCGGCAATGATGCCCACGAGGACCATGCTGATGTCCATGACAACCGATCCGACCAGAAGCATCGGCCTTCGCCCTACTCGATCAATCATCAACTGCGTCCCGTCAGTACCTCTGCTGCACGTTTCCCGTTTCTGCCTTCCTCCTCGAGTCCTCGCCCCACAGACTCACCATGCCGGGCACCGTGCTCATCAAGAACACAACACCAGTCACGCCGGTCGCGAGAAGCGAATTCGTGTTCCCGCTCAAGCCCAAGCTCCTGAATATCTGCGGGGCGTAGTAAATGACTAGAGGCAAGGGATGTTAATTTTGGCCTCAAGAGGTGCCGGGGATAAAGTTCATACTGGCGTCGATGCCGCTCCACTGCTGCCAAAACATCACCAACCAACCGGTTGCCACCCGTTTCAAGTTGTCCTTGGTCCGCACACAGTTGACGTACTGTGCAATCTGCTCGCGAAATACGCTTTCCCTCTCCCCCTCGGCCAAGCGGTGAAAGTCCCGGGCAAAGGCCCTCTTTTCAAAAACGGATTCGGCCTTGATCTCGAGAAATTCGACTTGGACCATTTCGTCGTCGACCGAGAGCTTCCTCATCCAGGCAATCGTGGACCGCGCTTCCTCATCACGCCCGACCTTGACGAGCCACCGCGGGGAGAAGGGCATGAACCAGAGGCCAACGGCGAGAACAGCAGCTGGAATGCCTTGGATGATGGACGGCAGCTGCCAGGCAAGATCGGACTGGGAGTTGCCAGGTCCTCCGATGTAGTTGCTTCCGTAGCCGGTCCAGTAGGACAACATGACGCCCAGGATGGTTGCAAACTGGTAGAACGACACCAGGAATCCCCGCATCTCGTGAGAGGAAAGCTCGGCATTGTAAAGGGGACCGACGCCGCTGAACAAGCCGACACCAAGGCCGGTAAAGAAGCGGCCGGCGTACAGCAGGGCGGGCAGGCCCACGTGCGCCCCGACATAGAGATAGCTTCCCAGAACAACCAAGCAGCTGGCAAGGAACATGGTGTGCTTCCTGGACATGGTCTCGCCGAGCACGCCCGCGGACAGGGATCCCAAGATCCCGCCCAACTGCAGGATCGAGGTCAGCCAGCCAATAGCTGACCTGGACCGCACGATGGACGGGAAGTCGCCCGCGAACCGGGTCATGGCGAGAGACTGTCCGAGAACGCCCTGCTGGTAGCCGTACTCGAACCCTCCGAGCCTGCGGATCGTGTGCAATGCCATTCAGCTCTTCAAACTCTGTCTCTAGTATCTACTCACCGCATCATTCGGCGTTTGGGGTGGGCAGTAGTAGCTTACGATGCGAAAAGGGCAATCAAAACCACCTTGGGGTTTGATCGAATCGACCCCCAGATGCTCCTGTTGGCGGCCCTGATGCGCTGCGCCGGCTCAGGAGGCGGCGCACCCGCATTCGTCGCGGCGGCTTCTGCATCTGGAGACATGGACATGGCTGTGGCTGCGGACCTCGTTTATCGAGTCGTGTCTGATCAAGTGTGTCTGTTGTCGAGTTGCCGAGCAGGAGTCCGGGGCTGCATGGAGGACTTATATAGCCAACTGCCTGGTGCGTCATCCTCTCTGAATCTTGTTTCCTCACCGTCCAAGGCAGCCCGTCGTTTTCCGACTCAGTCACCCCGCGGCATGGCTCGTGGTGCTCATGGTGGTGTGGAAAAAAAAAAAAAAAAAAACGTATGTACAGTGTGCCGATGTGCCTTCCTCGGTAGGACTGCGGCCCCTGGTTTGGGTCAAAACGACTATACGACATGTACCACGACTCCACGAGCAAGGAAGAGCCGAGCCAGGAAGAGCCGAGCCCCCAGTTCCGCATGCCGCATGGGGCCAACCGTCCGACTTGCCCCTTCAACTTGACCAAACCGGCCAACGGGCCAGCACTCAAATGCCTCAGTTCTCTGGCCCGACAGAACATGGCTGACCACGCCGAGTCTCATTTCCTCTCACCCGGCTCGACGTCGACGGCAGACGAGTACTCGGCCAATCCACGGTTCATCGAGCTCCAAGAAGAGCTTCGCTGCGTCTTGTTCGCCGGTGTTTCCCGCCATGACTCGGCCAAGAATGCAACGCCGGTTCTCACACACGCCGAGCCGCGCGAGCGCGACGACGAGACGTGGTCTCTGAAACCAAGTCTCGATTTCGCCCGGGTAGACATGCCCAAGATCAAGTTGGTCCGGTACTTGAAGAACTGGATCGTCGAGTGCGCGCCGTACCTCGACAAGTTTGATGACGAGCGTCACTTTGGAATCCACGTGCCCATCATGGCCGAGCGGTCGCCGCCCCTGTTCTACGCCGTGCTGGCCTTCTCGGCGCGCCAGATGGAGCGCAAGGCCCTGCTGAAGGAGTGCTGCGACAGTCTGGAGCTCTACCAGGAATCGATCCGGTTGCTCGCGCCCGGCCTCCAGGCCAAGGACCCGAACATGCTGGTGACGGCATGCATCCTGGCCGTTCTGGAGCTCATGTCGGGCAGCCCCCGCAACTGGCGGCGACACATTGAGGGCTGCGCCTCGTTGTTCGAGTTCTTTGCCATCACGGGCTTCTCGGGGGGCCTTTTGCAAGCCGTCTTCTGGTGCTACGCGCGCATGGAGCTCTGCGGAGCCATCATCTCGGGCGGCGCAGAGAGCACGGTGCTGCCGCTGAGCAAGTGGACTCCGCCCTTGATGGCGAGCGTGACGAAAACCAACGACGAGATGGACGCCGTTGTGAGGGAGGCCTTTTACCAGAGCGGCCGCGTCAGCGCTTGCATGCACGCCAACTGGTCCGTGTACCTCTGCGCAAAGGCCTGTGACTTGATGTACAGACGCACGAGGAAGCTGGAGCTCCAAGAGCCAGACGAGTCCGACTCGCGCCCGTTTGGCGAGCAGTGGCAGAGGTTGTGGCAGGATCTGCAGATGTGGCTCGAATCACGGCCTGCGTCCATGCTGCCAACGACCATGACGGCTCATGCTGCTGCTGCTGCTGCTGCTGCTGCTGCTGCCGCCCACGACCAGTCGCATGGCCTGTCGCGTGATACGTCGCACGACCAGGCTTTTCCCTCCATTCTGTTCCCCAACTTCCCCGCCATCTCGTCCAACCAGCTGTACCACACGGCCTGCATCCTCATGCTGGAGATGTGCCCGCCGGCCGCACGCCTGCCCTCGCCCCAGAGCTCGCCCATCTGGCACGCCAGGCGAATCTGCGGCATCTCCTACACCAACCCGCACAAGGCGAGCCTCATCAACGCCATTCAACCGCTGTACCTGGCGGGCAGGCTGCTCACCCATCCGAGCGAGCAGCTGCAGGTCGCGAGGCTCTTCAGCATCATCGACCGCACGACCGGTTGGGGGGCGCTCTGGAGGCTGCGGGATCTCGAGGCCGAGTGGGGGTACAAGCCGGGCGAGATATCGGCGCGGTTGAGCAGTTGAACGGCTTTCTCTTGGTACTCGTATCGCGCAAAGGCTGGGTGTGGCCACGCTACATACAACAAGGGATGGTCGAGACTCTGCTATATCATGTGACATTTTGAGGGCAGCAAGCCCAAATATAGAAATCGGTCTTGTGCGCGGGGTTTCATTCATTCATTCATTCAACCGCACAGTCAGCTGTCGGCCTCACCTCGCTGGCACCACGTCAGGTCCGACTACGTCACGTTCCGAAAGACCTGTCCGTCGGCCTCGTGCAGACGGAAAGGCTGCCTACGGAGCCACATTCCGAGAGGCAGCACGGGGGATTGGGGGTTTCATCGCTGATTCAGCCCGTTTTGGTTGCTGCTGCGCGCAATTGTTCCGATTGGTCGGGCGCGTTTCGAGTTGCAAATGTGCATGTGGTACATGCTAGGTAGTAGGTACGCGACAGATTGCCACCACATTGAGGTCGAAAATGAAGTTGCGGCGGCTGGATTCCGACAAGTTGGTGCTCGCTGCCCACTGCTCGCTGCTGATTCAGGAATTTCAGGGTCTTGCAGCTGGAAGGATCCGAAGCCCAATTACCAACGGGTCTTGCGCGCTCGAATGTACGCACCTAGGTAGTACACGGAGCATATGCACTGCTAGTAAAGTACCTAGGTACCTAGGTACCTAGGTACCCAGGTACCCAGAATGTACTTGCCAAGTTGATTTTCGCCACAGCCGGCACCAAAAACTACCCCCCTGCCCCTGGCCCCAGCCTCCAGGCCCGCGTGGTAGATTGGTTTAGCTGGGCGCATAGTGGGGACCGCGGCGCCACCAACGTGCCCAATGGCAGGCGGGCTGTCATTTTCCCACGACCAGCCGGCCCACCGCAGACCAGCATTTCATCTTTACCCAGCCCGTCGACGACTCGGCAATGGGACACTGCAGATGGCGAAACCGTCGTCTGGCCGGCTAGCAAGCAGTCTAACGAGGCCATCTCATCCCCCTCACCTCCTCCCCGGCTCCCAATGCTCCAATGCTCCTTGGGCCATGGCCTGCTCCTCCTTCTTGCTGTGGGGATCGTCCCACTCGGCGGTTCACATCATGACAATGAGCAGGCCCATGGGCCTCTCTCCCTCGCCTCTAGGCTCTAGCCTCTAGGCTCTCGTCCATGGAAATCTCCTGGCCTCTTCCTGATCGTGATCCCCCTTTCTTCTTGTCCCGCCATCTCGCCTGCCAGGAAAGGAAAGGGGGGGGAGGGGGTTCACAAAACTCGAAAAGATCGAGGCGCTCGCGGCCCAACCAACAAAAAGACGGAACCGTCTTCCACGTCAGCGTCAGCGTCACCGACACCGACACCGACACCGCAACGAACTCGGCCGGGCCCCTAAGCTGCCACAATGGCCCGAGGCCGCCCGCGTGGCCATCACATTCACATGTCCCGACAAGAACAATCCGACGATGGATGGCCCAGGTGGCCGGGATGGAGGCCCCGATGGCCCAGGATACGGCACGGCGCGCAGGCGCTCGTCGGCCGAACGGCCTCCCGCTTCACCAGCCGCCGCTTCGTCTTCGCCCTCGCCGTGGTGTCGGTGCTGGCCGCCAAGGCCGTCCACATCCACACGCACGTGGCGGCGCTGTCGAGGGTGCACCTGCTGCGATGGGGCTACTCGTTCTTCGCCCAGGACCTGTTCCTCCTCGTCCTGATCCGGCTGCTGCTCGACGGCTGGGTCTCGGCCGCGGTGCGGCCAGTCCAGTCGCTGGCCACGTTTGGCGCGAGCCTGCTGCTGGCCTTTGTCATTGCCCTGGGCGCCTTCAACGTGTCCTTCTTCGTCGTGTCCGGGTCCGAGATCCACTGGCGGAACATTGGCCTGGCCGCCGACG
The DNA here is from genome assembly GCA_018360365.1 of Claviceps citrina. Taxonomy (NCBI): domain Eukaryota; kingdom Fungi; phylum Ascomycota; class Sordariomycetes; order Hypocreales; family Clavicipitaceae; genus Claviceps; species Claviceps citrina. The sequence goes on from SRQA01001298.1 coordinate 8,870, forward strand.
CGTCCTCGTGGTCCATGTTCCTCTCCGGCGTCTTCTCCCTGGTGCTGGTCGTCTTCTTCGGCCTCGCGGCCGGCTGCGTGCTGCAGGATGTGTCCTTTGTCGTGTTCGGGTTCGGGAGCGATTTGGTCAAGTGGCCCGTGGCGGCCGTCCTGCGGAGAACCGCGCTGGCCAACCGCCTCGCGGTCCAGAAGTCCAAAAACACCTACGGCCAAGTGCCGCAGCATGACGCCGAGTACGGCAAAGGGGGCGACGGCCACGACGGCCACGGCGATGACGACGGCCACGGCGGCGACGACGACCCACGGTCCGCACAGCCTGGGACAAGACGACAGCGGTGGCGCTTCCGACACGGGCTGAAGCCGCTGCTCTACCTGCTTGCTGGCTGCGCGCTGGCCGGCCAGGTGCTCTGCTTCTTCATCCGACCGCACGACAGCTCCCTCGTCTTCATGTCCTGGACATCGGCCCTCCTGCCGTTCGTCGACTTTTCCGACTCGTCCCCCAGTCTGAAGAACCTGCAGCCCGTGTACCACTCCGGCATCGGCTGCGGCTGGGACAACCTCACGGCCGTCCACAACATCTCGTCCCCGGCCGAGATGCCCTGGCCACTCGCCCGGACCATGGGCTTTTGGCGCCACCACGTCCCCCGGCCCCGCTACAGCGCCGCCCATGATCCGCTGAGGATATCGAACGCCGGGGCGGACCTCCTGCCCGGTCTCGGCGGCAGGCTGGCCGGTGTGCCCATCCGCCACGTCGTCGTCGTCTTCCTCGAGAGCACGAGAAAGGACGTGTTTCCCATCAAGAGGAGCGGGCTCATCCCGCGCCGGCTCGCCGACTCGTTCGAGAACCGGACCCTGCCCGACGAGGTGGAGAGACGGCTGGCCTCGCTGACGCCCAACGCCAACCACGTCACGGGCGACTACGACGACGGCTTCCCGCACGCCAGGGAGGGCCGGCAGAGCAGGCCGCGAGGAGGCATCAGTTTCGACAATGCGTACACGCCCGCCACGTACACGCTCAAGAGCCTCGTGGGAACCCTGTGCGGGTCGTCGCCCCTGGTCGCGGATTTCAACCTCGAGGTCGCGCATGAGCTGCCGGCGCCGTGCATGCCGCACGTCTTGGATGCCATGAACCACATCCCGCCGTCGCAAGAAGGCGGCGGCGGCGGCAAACCGGCGGCAGCAGCAGCACACGCTGGCTTCGACTTCCTCTCGGACAAGTGGCAGAGCCACTTCATGCAGTCGGCAACCATGGACTTTGACGACGAGACGGGCCTGTTGGAGCACCTGGGATATCCGCGGCAGAATCTCATCTCCAAGGAATACCTCAAGGGCCAGCACGGCCACGTCCCCAGGCACGGCGTGGCCGACCTCCCCGACGTGAATTACTTCAGCATGCCGGAAACGCCGCTGGAGGACTACCTGCGGGATGCGTTTGCGTCGGCCAGGGAGAAGCACGAGCGCGTCTTCCTCACGCACCTGACCAGCACCAGCCACCACCCGTTTGGCCTGCCCGAGAACGAGACGTATGTGCCCATGACGGCGGACGACAACGGCGGCGGCGGCGGCGGCGGCCTGGAGGACCTGTCCCGGTACCTCAACAGCATCGGCTTCGGCGACCGATGGCTCGGCAAGGTGCTGGCCGTGCTGGACGAGCAGGGCGTGGCGGACGAGACGCTCGTCGTCGCCGTCGGGGACCACGGCCTCTCCATGCCGGAAAACGACCTCAACTCAGCCTACTACAACCCCAACGTCGGCAACGTGCACGTCCCGCTCGTGCTCTCGCACCCCAAGCTGCCGGTCCTGCGCGTCGCCGACGCCGTCACCTCGATCCAGATCCTCCCCACCCTGCTGGACCTGCTCGCCGAGACGGCCTCCCTGGCGCCCGAGCACGCCCGCCTGGCCCGGAGCCTCCTCGCGCGCAACTACGAGGGCCAGACCATGATCCGGAGCCTGGCGCGCGCGTCGCCCACCACCGGCCAGGGCGGCTGGCAGTTCACCGTCATCAACCCCGGCCGCGCCATGGTCAGCGTCCGGGACGCCCGCCGGCCGCACCTCCGGCTCGTGGTGCCCGTCATCGACGACAGCGCCTGGCGCTTCGCCGACCTGGAGTCGGACCCGACCGAGGCGAGCCCGGTGCAGGCCTTTGGCTTTGCCGCCTTTCTGGACAAGGTCGAGGGGAAGCACGGCGTCGGCGCCGCCCGCTGGGCGGAGGAGGCTGCGTTTATAGCCCGGTGGTGGGTCGAGGATAACAGCAAGCGATGGCGTTATGGAGCGCATCGGTATTTGTGATTTTCCTGGGCGGGTTTTTTTTTTTTTTTTTTTTTTTTTTTTTGGGTGCTGATGAGGATGTGTATTTTCTACTAGACGTTTTCTTATTCTTTTCTTTTTTCTTTTTTTTTTTTTTCTTT
>SRQA01001299.1:0-11274 GCA_018360365.1 Claviceps citrina
CATAGTTACTAATAAAAGGGGATAATAAGCTCCTAAAAAACACTAGCTATTATTTGGCATACTATTTATATATTAAAAAAAAAAAAAACAAAAACAAATTAATTAAAACCCTAAAACCACCCTTAAAAAACAAAAGAAACACCCCCTATACTATAAGGACATCCACTAGAAAAGTCCTTATTATAACACTAGCAGTAAGACTAGCAAACTTATCGCAGTTTTCTTCCTTATTAAGTAACCCCCTAACTAAGGCAAAAAACCACTAAATAGCAATCGCCTAGGGGAGATACCCTAGGTCCTTAGGACATAAATATAACTTTATCTAGGCCTTCTAGACTATAAGGGCGTTATTATAGTTAGCCTAAGGGGGCATATCTATTAGTAAAAAACAAGGTAAACAAAGGCAATTACATTATAGGACACTTACAATTCCAGGCAATAGCGCCAAACTATATATTCCAGTAGTAAGACGCTATTATAAGATAATATACTAGTAGTACGCCACAAAGGCAACCTACAGAAATATTAGAAAATAAAGAGTAAATAATAAGCAAGAAGCTATATACCTAACACCCCTTTGCTGCCCTAGTTAGCCTAAAAGCAATATAATAAGCTATATTAGCATAGATAAAACTATATAATAAGTTAAGCAAGCTATAAGCAACCCTAAGGCGAAAGTTATTAAAATATAAGAATAAGACTAAGGAAGCAATAGCAGTAGTAGCATAGGCAGTAGTAGCATAGGTATAGTAGCAGATAGCTAGTAAGGGGGCAGTAATTTCCTCCTCCTCCTCCTTCTTATTATTACTAGTAGCATTATCTTTATTATTATTATTATCCTCCTCCTCCTTAGCAAGAGGAGCGCGCTTAGCTAGTAAGAACCTAATTTAGCCTAAAAGCTTTACTAAATTAGTAAAGTTACTAGCAAGGGTTAGGCAATACTAAGAATAGAAGTTAGTAAAAGCATAAAGAACTATAGCATAAAGAATACATACTATCTTATATATATTACTATAATCCTTATACTAAACGTAGTGCTTAGATACCTTATTATAGCTAAATAAGGTTAAATTTATAGTAAACTTACACTTAATTATTAGGACTACTAGCTTAGTACTACAGTAGCCCTTAAGTTTATTAAGTTTAGTATAAGTATAATATATATAAGCGTATTCTTTTAAGAGCAAAGCTATAATATTAGTAGTAATTAACTAGCAAATTAGTAGGAAGTTTAAATAGAAGTATAAGTGTAAATATAAAAAAGGAAATAGTATTATAAAAGGGTAATAGTTATAAGATAAAATAGGCGGCGAAAGAGGGCAGACTTTATACCTATGTGTTATGTGCTAGGTAATTTAACGTATTATTATTATTATTATTATTTATTATAATGCTACGGGATAGTAACTAGCAAGAAGGTGTTAGACAGCTAGTAAGGCTATTTAGGAGCCTAGCCTAAAAGTAAGGGGGCAATTATAAGGTGCGGCCCCATAAGATAGGCCACGCTAGATTACCTAGCGATATCACAGAGAATCCCCGGCTAATGCCTAGGGCTTGCGCACGTGGCTAGCATATCTAGTAACGCGTGCGCGCACTATTCTTGCTTAGCAAGCTTAAGTCCTTTTATAATACAATATACACCTTTTCGCTACTGCCTAGCCACGACGTCTCTCACATATAGGGTATAATAGGGTTTGCCTTTGTGGCTATAGCTAAGTAAGCTTGCTGCCTTTAGGATATAACTATTTAGTTTATAAGCACTAGCTTACACAAGTTAATATCTATCCTTTAGGTTACTACGCCTAAGTCATAGCCTAAGGACCCCTATATAGCCTTGCTAGCTAAGCTTTATAACTTTACTAATCTCTTTAATAAGTCTAAGGTAAACGCTCTCCTACCTTATTATAGTACCTTAGACTATTATATTTATCTTTATAAGTCTTCTAATAAGTCCCTCCCCTCTCTCCCTTAGGGCTTATTATACTCTATACCTTAAGACTAGTTACTTAAACTCTAGCAGCAGCTTATAGAGCTCTTAGATAAGGGATAGATTTAAGCTAGCTTTTCTTTAGTAGCTACTCTAGTCCTCTTAGTTAAGAAGGCTAGCAGGGGCTAGTAGTTTTGTGTAAATTACTATACTCTTAATAAAATTATAAAGCAGGACTACTACCTATTACCTCTTATTAAGGAAACCCTTTGCTCTCTAGCCTATATATAATAGTTTACTAAGATAGACATTTAGGCGGCTTTCTATAAGCTATAGGTTACTAAGGGGGATAAGGCTCTTATAGCATTCCAGATGTAGTTTAGGCTATTTAAATAGCTTATCTGCCCCTTTAGCCTAGTAGGTACGCCTGCTACTTTCTAGTATTATATTAATAACGCTCTTAGTAATACCCTTAGTAACTTTATTATAGTATACTTAAATAACATTCTAGTTTATTCTAGTAGCTTAAGGCATAACTATTTATAGAAGGTTTATGTGGTTTTTAGCTGCCTACAGGCAGCAGGCCTTTACCTTAACCTTAATAAGTCTGTTTTTGCTACCTAATAGGTCTACTACCTTAGGTATATTATTATAGCAGGCAAGAGCGTATGCCCTAACCCTGCTAAGGTCTAGGCTATTTAAGACTAGGCAGCCCTAACAAAGCTATAAGGTATATATAGCTTCCTTAGTTTTGCGAATTTTTACTATAATTTTATTCTAAATTTCTCCTAAGTTACTAACCCCCTTTATAATCTTATAAAAAAGGGTATTCCCTTTGTCTAGGGGCAGCGGCAGGCCTATGCTTTTAATAAGCTTAAGCGCCTCTTTATTTTAAACCTAATCCTAGCTTAATAGGACCCTAACTAGGATATAATAGTTAAGGCAGACTACTCTAGTATTACCCTTAGTAGTTACCTTCTCTAGCTCTAGATAAATAGCATTTAATACCCTATTGCCTACTACTTAGCTTAGCTAACCCCCCCTTAGCAAAACTATACTATTTATAATAAAAAGCTTCTAGCTATTATCTCCTACCTTAAGGTATAGTTAGCTAAGCTCTAGGGTATTTTTAAGCCCTTTACTATCTACACTAACTATAAAAGCTTTAAGTACTTTATAACCCCTAAAATTATAACTAAGCGTTAGGCTTACTAGGCTAAAATACTCTTATAGTATTATTACTACCTATAGTACTAACCTACGTAGCACTAGTAGTATACTAATACGCTCTCCTAATAGGGCTAGGATAAGGTAGGGCTAATCCTATAGTATAGCTACCTCCTTTAACCTTTATTTATTTAGGCTATCTCTATAAGTAACCCTAACCCCTTTAGTATTAATATTACACTACCCTTTAGTAACTAGGTCTTTTTCTCTCCCTACTTTTAGGCGCTCTAGGATATAGTAATTACTTATAATATAATATACTATTACTGCCTTACTACTATCTATAGGAATATATAATAATTCCCTATAAAGGCTAAGATAAGAAAGTAAATTATAGACTATAGTGTTAGCACTTATAAGGTGCTTTAGTTCTATAGCTAAACATAAGTGCCTTAATAAAAGCTATTAATAACTACCCTTATCTAGAAGTACTATAAATTACTAGTAGTAGGCTATCTAGGTTATAACACTACCTTCTAGACCCTTTAGTAATAGTTCTACTAGGTAGGCATATCCTAGGACATTACCCGCTATATCTAGAATTATTACTACTATAGTAGCTATAAGAGCTACTAGTAGTAGTAGGGCCTCCTAAAACCCCTCCCTATTCCTAACTACTTTTAGTCCTAGATCTTAATTAACTTTATAATAGGCCTGCCTATATATAAGCTATCTAATCCCTCTTCCCTTATAGTAATTATAGACTACCTTTCTAAGTTTATTTAGCTTAAGGCTATAACTAGTATCTTTACTAAGGCATATATAGAGAGGTTTAAGACATGCTAGTAGTAGTTCTATAAGTTCCTTACCTTTATTATTACTAACTATAGTTTAGACTAGCTAAGTAAGTTCTAGACTACCTTATACTTAATTATTAAGACTAAATAGTTACTTTCTACCTCTTACTACCCCTAGACTAATAGGGGCATAGAGCAGGCTAACTAGAAGGTATAAGCTATCTTATATTTTTATATTTCTTTTTTATAGTTTAATTAGCCTAAGCACCTAGTAGCGTGCTAGCTTACGCTTAATAATTAGGCTTCCTTTATTACTAGCTTTAGTCTAAACTAGCTGCTTTATAGATATAATATTAATCTAGTTTAGGTTCTTATAGACCTTACTCCTAGCGCTACTATAGGCATAGGATAAGTAGCCTAGTTTGCCTTATAACTTTAAAAGGCTTCTAAGCTAGCCTAGGCAGCTATTGCCTTTGCTTAGTAATAATAATAAAATAGTATAGCTACCTCTTATTGCCTTATAAAGTAGTTTTAGGTTAGGGACTAGGTATAGCTCTCCCTTTACTATATTAAAACTAACTACCCCTCTAAGAAGCTAGACTAAGTAGTAGCTAAGTATTATATTATAGCTATCCCTATATTACTAATACTTTATCTTAATATACCCTAGGGTATTTACCCTATCTTCTATATTAACCTTATTAAGCGCACTGCTACTAATTTACTCCCTAGTTAGCCCTAGTATAATATATGCCTAGGGCCTACGTAAGTATAGAATAATAAGGATAATAAGCTTTATAAGGAATACTAGGTTAAGAAGGTACTAGTAGCTTATAATACGCAGGGCTATAGGCATTATTAGGATATTCTTATTAAATAAGTAGGATACTTAATACTAATATAAAAGCTACTTAAGAACTTAGCAAATATATAAGCCCTAGTAAACTATAAGGTAGAATAGGGTAGTATATAGTATAATAATAGTTCCTAGTAGGTTCTTAAATAAGGTTCTCTTATAAAGCTATATATATTTACTACTTAGGGCCTAACTTACCCCTAATTAGTCTCCTTCCCCCTCTTTCTTACCTACCCCTCTTCCTTCCTTGCCTTAGTAAACCCTATATTAATTACTAGGTAACTTTAGGAGTAGCTTATTATTATAGGGGTTAGGGGAGGGGGTATTATACTATATTTAGGATAGCGCTATTAAGATTACTTATATATCCCTCTTATTTCTCTCTTAGTAGTATTAATAGCTTTCTAGCATATGCCTTTATAAGGCATATTAGGGGTATTAGGGGGTGTTTAGTAATTCCTTTACTTATAGGCTAGGCCTATAGGATTACTATAATAGCTATATAATACTCTATAGCATTACTATTTACTCCTTTATAGCCCTTTACATAGCCCTAAAGGACTATATAGTATGCTACTAGTAGCTAGCTATAGCCTAGGTATTCCGCTCCCCCTATATAAATAGCATGCTTCTAAGCTAAGCAAGGGGTTAGACTAATAGCTATATAATACCCTAGATAAGGGCGCTAGGGGATATAAGAAATAGGTTAGTAACTATATTACTAGGTAATGTAGGTATAGTACTCCCTATAATAGGCGTGTTATTAGCAGGTATAGCAGTAGTAGGGGTGTTATAAATAGTCTAGATAGTAACTAGGGTATACTTAGCGTAGCAGTATAGGTTAGTAAATCTATTACCTAGGGCGTAGAATTTGGGTATTAAGATAGTAGCTATTTAGATTTACTAAGTCCTCTTATAATACACCTCTAGTGTAATAATAGCATAGCCCTTAGCTATAGCTTATATTAGGGCGTGTATAGTATGCCTAATATAGGGATTAGCCGCTAGTATATATATATCCTACACGCATTTCTAGCAGCCCTTTTAGTAGCTCTTATATAATTTCCTACGGGGACTATACTTATAGTCTAGTCTACCTAATTAGATAGTAATAAGAATATACTAGATATAGGGCAGGTTAATAATTATAGGTATAGCATTGCCTTCTTTATTAGAGTCTCCTTCTATAATAAACTTACCTAGGGCCTATGCCTAGTGCTAGTATAAGGGCAGGATATTACCTTACACGCTAAAAGGCAGTTATAAGGGCTAGCATAGCACGCCTAAGGGAGGCTATAGTAGCTATAGGTATATATAAGTAGCTAGGGTAGGCAGGGGCTGCTTACTAATATTCTAAAAGCTATATAGGGGAAATAGCACCTAAGCATAGCCTAGGTAGTATAGTAGTAGCGGGTACTATAGTAGCAGTAGGCCTTAGGGTAGCTATAATATAGTAAGTAACTAAGTATAGGATTTAGTAATATAAAGTAGGCTTAGGTATAATAATAAGTTTATATAAAAGTAATAAGTAATAGAATAAAAACTCTTTATAATAAGGGGGATAGAGAAGGATAGTTAGTAAGACTTTAGGGGCGGATAAGATAAGGTTTTTATACCTCTAATAGGCGTCTAATACAGCGTTATCTAGTCTAGGTATTACACACAAATAATAATAATAATAGGTTCTTATAATACTAGCTAGCTATACTAGCTATTAATAGCTTGCTTCTCGCGCCTAATATAGGCGCCTTACTCTAACTAGGTACTAATATTAGGCAGGTTGCTTAGATATAGTCTAACTACTAGTAACTATTAATAGCTTATGTCTTGCTTTTATACTAGCTATTTAGTATAGTATGTTATGCCTACACCACGCCTATTATGTTTACTACGTTACTTATTTACGCTGCCTAGCAGGGTTTATAGTTTTATTTAGTTTTATATCCCCCTAGCAGCGTTTAACATAATAGGAACGTTTTATTTCTTAATTCGCTTGCCTATAGCTTTTTTCTTACTAACCTAACGCCTTTATGTAAGTAGTGTCTGCGCGGCATAGCCACTGCCTAGGGCAGAAGGCTATGTAATAGTATTAGGCTTTGCCTAATATAAGGCTAATATAAGTGCATATTAGTGGTTATACACACCTCGCCTCGCGCGTAGGGCTTACGCATAATAATAGGGGGGTATTTATAGCAAGGGTATAAAGGGGGCATAATAGGGTCTTTATATTACCTTTCCTTTCTTTCTCTTTATGTCTTTTAATAGTATTCCGACGCCTATTAGCAGTAGCAATAGGGCCAGTCCATAACAGTAATAGATAATTAGTCTAATAGGAAGTAAATGTTATGTTTTTACAGGAAGTCACAAAAAACGCAAATAACTTTAGTATTCCTATGTTTAAAGGCTTCTTTAGTCTAGTCTATGAATTAGTTTCTAAGCTTCTGCTAAAGGAGCTTACTAGAGAGGTCTTTAGTCTTAGCTTCTATAATAAAAAAAGCAATTCGGCCACATATTTTAGCACTTGTAGCCTTGCTAAGATTAAAATCTAATAGGTTAAGCTTATACTAGTCTACTATAATTACTCTTTTATGTGTTAATAGGATCTAAGGGAGCTCTAGGATCTTATTATTAAGATTAATGGATTAGGGGCTTTGTTTACCTATAAATATGTGTTATATTTAGTAGTAAAGAGAATAGAAATCTAATAGAAAAATAGTAAAGCAGGTAGTAAGGCAGGTAAAAGGGTGGAAATCTATAGCAGTTATTAGTCTAGACTAATGGATTTAATTAAATTAAGGGCTTGATAAATCTTGTAATAGATAAGAGATTTAATAATTCCTTTAACGGGCGTTTAAGGCTAGAAAGAGGAAAAATTATACTTATTAAAGCAAGCGGCATAGTGCTATAGCAAGCTTCCTTTCTTAGCATAAAATAGCTCTATAAATAGACCCTAAAGAGCTTCCCTAAAGGGGATAGATTAAATCTATTTATAATCACAGAATTGTCTCTTTTATGTTGCTTCCTTTGTTTAGTAAGATTAACTCTACTAATTTCATAAAAAATCAGCTACTATAAGCAGAAACTAGCGTTCTGCAGGATGTATAAATCTAGCTAATCTATAGTATAATTACTACTAATTAGTGTTAATTTATACATAAGCGAATTAATAATAAAGGTATAAGAAATAATAAGTAATGCGCGTGCAAAAGAAAGTACTAGGATTCTAGTTAATGTTGTTAATCTTACTATCTAGCTAGCTAAGTGGGAGGCCTTTTGGTGGTTTTCGTAACGCGCAAAGTTGTGGGTTATGTGACTAGCGCACTGGCCACCTATCCGAGGCGAGCTCGGATGCGGCCAATCAGGATGCGCCGGGTCCACGTTAACCCAACCCGTTGCGTTGATATTAACAATAATTATATATATTATAACGCTACTACTTAAGATTTATAACTCTTAATAGGGCAGTTACTGTTATAAAGATTAAAGTATATATACTTCTTATAATAACTTTTATAATAACCTTTCTATTAGGTCTTATGCTGCTCTTTTTACCTAACCTTCTATTCTAATTATAATCTTGTTTGTATTAATAAGGGTCTTAAGCGCTTAGTTTAGTAAAGTCTTTGTTATTATATTAGCTAGGTTATCTTTCCTATTAATCTAGCGGATTTTAAAGATTTCTCTGTGTTTATATAATTACTAAAGAGCTATAATATTAATTATTAATTACTTCTCTTTAGTAGTACTAAGCTTAACAAGGCATTTATATAGCAAATTTAAATTTATATACAGGATTATTAGAATTTTAGGCAGATTAAGCTAGTCTATAATTATCTTAATAGTTATACTAATTACGTAGGCTATATTAGCACCTTAAACTATGCTATATAATTTAGAAGCAAGGGCGCTATATATGACACGTTTACACTTCGTTAAGCTATACGTAATAATGTTGCCTTTTATTATAAATTAAGCCTTGCTAAAGTCCTTGTTTCTAATTATAATAAGGTATCTAATCTAAGAGCTAAAGTCTTTATTATTTGTAAAGGATTTGTTAATAAAGACAAAGAGATTTACTCTTTTAAGGTTAATTAGGATATAACGCAGCCCTTAATCTAGGTAATCTATTTACTACTAAAGCCTCTTATTAAGAAATTTAATATCCTTGTTTATAAGATCTTACCTTTATACTATAAAAGAGAGGTTAAAGGCAGCTTTAGGTTAATAAATTATAGTAATATACGCTTTACAAGCTTTTTATTAATAATATTCCTCCTAGCGCTTCTCCGGATCTTTATTAATAAGTTAAAGCTTATTAATCTGCCTTTTTTAATAAAGAGAAACAGAGGAATTAGTGTTAAGGGTAAGCTTATAACTATTAAAGATTAGAGGGTAGTTTATTATAAGCTTCTCCTTTAGCTTAGCAAGGAATTTAGTGGCTTATAGTTTGTTTTCTTCTTAATTAAAAAACAGTTAATTAGCTAAGATAAGGGTATTATTAGTCTACATGCTCACAATACTAAATTTATTTACAAAGCTGCTAATAAGGAGGCAAGGGTTATATATAGAAGGCATTATAAATAACTTCTTATAATAATACTTCTAGTATATTACCTACTAGTGCATGCTAGCCTTAGGGATTTTGTAAAGAGGCTTAATAATTACTATAATTATACTAGGAGGATGCTAATCTCTAACTTCTTTAAGTAATTAGCATAGGATCTTATAGTTAAGGCTTATAATAAATTAAACATAGGCTTATGTAATATCTCTTAGCTTAATAGAGATATCCCTCTTTATAAGTAAGGGAGCTAAAGTTATAATTAACTATTAACTTACCTATTAAATTATAGGAGCCTAGGTTAAGATTATCTACTTACTAGTATTATTATAAGCTTACACTATAAGTTATGATTTTTCGTACAGTACTAGGGTGCCTTTGCCTTTAATTTTATCTATAAAACAGCTATTAAAGATGTATTATATACTATATTTTTTAGCATTATAAATCTTAAGTTAGAAGACTTCTTGCTAGAGTAAAGCGTTAAGTTCCTTCTACTAGGATGCCTTAAAAGGTGCTTTTATAGTCTTTATAATGCCTTACTAGTAGAGTTAATAAGCAAGGGCAAGATCTTCTTTTTCTTTTATAGTAAGAAACGCTTTAGTAAGTAAAGTGCCTTAAAGTATTAATTTCTTAAAGTCTTAGTTAATTAAAGGGGTCTTTTGTAGTCTGCCTCTACCTTGCTTAATAGGCTGCCTTTTAATATTATTTTTATTAGGAAGGTTAAAAGTAACTCTCTTTATTAGTTTACGTAGTTAATTATTATAATTCTCTTTATTCTTATTAGTAGGTAGAGGAGGAAGGGTCTTTTTATTAGCTATAGTCTTTAGATTACCTAGATTACATAGGAATAGCTTTATAATAATAGATTTAAATTTTATTAGTCCTAAAGGCATTTCTACTATATAGGTTATGCCTTTTGTAACTAAGAGTCTATAAGAACCTTACTAACTACCTTTCTTACACTAAACCTATACCTTAGATTATAGTAGGATCTAGTAGGTTAGGAGAGTATTAGGCCTATTATAGCAAGTAAGGGCATTACTAATCTAGCGCTTTACAAGCAATTTATAGGCTTTAAAGGTAGCTTTACAAATTACTTTAGCGCGTTAAATAATAAAAAACGCTAGTAGTAAATTCTATAATAGTTATAAATATACCCTAAATATAAGGAGTATTAGAATAAGGCTATTTAGGCTAGCAGAGTTATTAATAGCTTTTATAACTATTTAAAGAAGGTAGTCTTGCTATATATAGTCTCTAAGTTTGCTTTTAATAATACTATACATATATTAGAGGGGAGCATAATATCTTTTAACCTTTCTAACGCTATTATAAGCTTCTATAGGGACCTTATTAACCTTAATTACTAACCCTTAGGCATATTAATAAAATTTAGCTAACACAAAGTTCTTTCTAGTATTATAAATAATCTATTTAAGCGGTCTAAGATAACTATTAATCTAATAAGCTTTAATAGTATCCTAAACGTCTCTAGTAGTCTACTTCCTTAGTTTAAGAAAATAAGTAGCTTAGAAAGCTATAGCAGAATCTATAATATAAAGGACTAGCTTACTGTTAATTTAAAGGATATTAATAATAATCTTATAATTAAACTTATAGTTATCTTTTAAAGTAAACTTAAATTAGCTAGGGCTCTTGCTATAAAGTTAATACTACTCGCAAAAACTAGTAATTTTTTGTAGGATCTTTAGGTTAAATTCCTTACTAGCTTTATAGAGAACCTTTCGTAGTCTTCTAATTAAAGGGTAACTAAAATATTAATAAAGCTACTAAAGTTATGTTTTTATAAGGAAGAAGGCAACTATTATAGTTAGCTTAAGATCCTACTATAAATAACCTTATTATTAGGTTATAGGGATCTCTTTTATGCCTTAAATTAGTAGGTTCCTTAGGTTATTAAGCTTTACATTTATATAGTTTATATTAGTAATTAAGAATAAGA
>SRQA01000013.1:0-63873 GCA_018360365.1 Claviceps citrina
GGACCAAGTAGCAAACGCCTGCCCTGTTCAAGGACCTAAAACTAGAGTACACATTTTCCGTCAGTGCATACATCTTCATTCAGTGGAGAGGTTGATTCCTCCTCCTCCTCTACTTGCTCGCCACTCCCTCAAACACGTTCAAGCCCAGACCATCCGAGTCCAGCATCAGTCTGTTCTTGGAGCCGGACTCCTGCAGCTGCTGCGCAATGAGACGGGCGTTCTCAATCTTCTTGAGCTCGACATAGGCCTGGTTCTTCTTGATGGCGTCGCCGATGAGCTCAGCCGAGCGAGCCTCGCCCTGTGCCTTGACAACCATGGCCTGCTTCTCCTGTCGGGCCTTGTCGACAACAAAGGCCGCTCGCTGGGCTTCCTGCTGCGCGACCTGTTTGGCCTCGACGGCGGCAGTGAACTCGGGTGAGAAGGCAAGATGCTAATGTGGAAAAAAAAAAACTCGACATTAGTGCTTCTTGTTGACTCCACGGTGACCAATCAATCAGAAGAGCAGAAAAGAAAAACCCCCATGACACACGACAGGCACGAAGAAAAGGATAAAAAAAAAAAAAGACAGAAAAGGCGCAAGTCATACCGTGAGGGAAACGTCATCAAGAAGGATATTAAAACGAGCAGCTCGTCGAGCCAAGTTATCCCGCACCAGCTTAGCCACCATCTCTCGCTGCGTAATCAGCTGACTGGCATTAAACTGTGCCACCACGCTCTTGAGCACCTCGTTCACAATCGACGGCAGCACTCGCTCATCGTAGTCGGCGCCCAGCGTCCTGTAAATCTGCGGCAGCGCCTCGATCTGCGGCCTCGACAGCACGCGGCAGGTGATGTTGACCATCTGCAGGTCCTTGGTGCCCGTCAGGGAGGCCACGTTTCGGGGCTTGGCCCGCACGTCGTACACGATGGGCGTCTCGAGCCACGGGATGTTGATGTGCGTGCCCTCGTTGTAGATCTCCTTGCTCACGCCGCTGAGCCTCCTGTACTTGATGGCGCGGTGGCCGCCGTCGACGTTGAAGAGCGAGTTGGACAGCACCCACGCGCCGCCGGCGAGCAGCGCGCCGCCGATCAGGGTCGCTCCGGATCCGCGAGGCATCTGCGGCGCGGCACCGCCCATTCCCATCCCGCCGCGACCCTGCACCTGGCGCAGACGGCGCATGGCCTCCTCTTGCCAGTTGTTCTGCCTGACCATGGTTTGGATGTAGATGGGGTGCTTTTCGTCGATGAAGGGCGGGACGGCGGAGTGCTTCGATGGATGGCCGCGGTAGATGTCGTTGTCACGGAAGAAGAACAAAGGGGGGGTTGTGCAGGAGAGCAGACAAGACGGGACGGAGCTCGAGGATGGTTTTCCTCACGACCGGATCTGCGTGTGTGAGCGAGCTGGAAGGAGGAAGCTCTCTGGCTTCGAATCGGGGGCCACTGCTGCTGCTGCTGACTGATCCGAGTTTGTGGCGGCCCGTGGGCAAACACAGGGACGCTAGGCCGAAAGAAGCCATCTTTTCCAGCGCCAGCTACTATGAGCGAACTAGCTCGTGCATCCAATGGAAGCGTCCAAGGCAGAATGGCCGAGTGGTCTATGGCGACGGTCTCAAGCACATTCCTATGTTCTTCCGCACCTTGAAAGGAGCGTTCCGTTCACGAAAGTGGCCGGGGTTCGAATCCCCGTTCTGTCAGCGCTCAATGTTTTGCCATCTCTTGCAGCCTTTACATTTTTTTTGTCGAGTTTCTTGTAAGCATGCATACATGCATGCACACGCCCTGTTTTCAGATTGCAACAATTGCATCATTGTCAATCTAGATCAACACTGTCGACGATGATGGACATATCTGCCATGGGCGCTACAATTTGATTCCCAGACACGCCATCCGCAATGGCTCTTCCATGATGTTGGCACAAGGAATTTCTTTCTCTCTACAAAAATTCTTTCAGCCTTGTTGCACTACTCTCGAGATGGCACAGAAACCCGCCTAACTAGTTGACAAGTGCAATCTGAATCACATGGCGGTCCCGTCTGGGCTTCCTCGCGTACCCCTTGAGCAGCCGGAAGCCGGACCTGCGATCCCTCCCCTCCTCCATGACGGCATGGACCCCGTCCAGACATCTGCCCGCTTCCCTGATGGCCGGACCCGCCGTCACGGTGTCGGCGAGCCGCATCTCGCCAGCCACCTTCTCCATCTCGCATCGGAGGAGCCACCGTTCCCAGCTCCATCCGCCGACGATGCTGCAGACGTGGGCGATGTTGTCGCTGCTGCCCATGGCGCCGTCCTCCACCCGGCCCATCTTCTCGTGCTCGGCGGAGGGGACATGGTCCTTGATGGGCGGCGTGGGAGGCGCCGTCGCCGTCTTCGCCCTGCGCTTGGCGCCGCCGATGGGGAGGCAAACCCACGCGCGGCGGACGTGGTCGAATCCCGCGCGGGCCAGCCGGCCCAGCCACAGCTTGGAAGGGCTCGGGTCGTAGCCGAGCGTCTTGAGGGTGAAGCCGAACTCGACGCTCTTGGCCAGGCCCAGCGGCCCGGCGTTGATGATGCCCGAGTCCATGATGGAGAATTCCAGATAGCCGCCGGGCTTGAGCACCCGCATGCACTCGCGCAGGCAGCTCTCCCACTCGTCTTCGCCGTTCTCGCCAATGAACTTGAGGATGCCGTGCAGCTCGCGCGCCGAGACCAGGTCGAAGTGGTCGTCGGCAAAGGGGAGCTTCGTGAGCCGGTCGACCGCGACCTGGCGATGGTTGGGCGGGCCGCGGATGTTGGAGTTGGACAGCTGGCGGATGGCCTTGGTGGTGACGGTGTAGATGCTGGTGTTTGGATATTGCAGCGCGCAGTGCCACGCCCAGTCGCCCGTCGACTGTCCGCCGAGGTCGAGGATCCGAGCCCGATCACGAGCCACCACGCCATCCTTGCCGGGCGCCATGTGGGAGAGCCGAGCGCTCAGTCTCTTCGTCACCGGCGCGGAGATGAGACGGCCGCCGTTGAGAAACTTGACCGCTGCGACGTACCATGCCGGGATGGTCATCTGGTTCAAGGCCTCGACCTCCTTTTCCCTGCGCAGCTTCGCCGGGTCATCGACGAGGTCGAGGTCGCCGCACGCCACGTTGGCGCTGAGTCGTTTCTTGGCCGACTGGGGGACGACGCTCAGCTGGTACTTGCCGAGGAGCTGGTTGCGGTGAGCATCACGGAGCGCCGTGCGCTGAGCTTGGAGGGCCTCGAAGCGGGAGAGCTGCTGCACAAACACATCTCGGAGCTGCGCCCGGACAATGTAGTCCTGGAAGGATCGGTAGTAGGCCGATTCCTGTCGCGGGAGCTTGTGCGGCAGGCGCTTGGGTTGCAGGCTCGTTGGAAGGACGTTTGAGAAGCGCACAACCTTCCTGCTGGCTCCGGGGCTTTCGTCGGCTTCAACCTCAGCCTCAGCCTGGTGCTTGATGAGCTCCTCCGCTTCTTCGTCCTCATTGTCTGGACATTCCTCGGTGGTCTCGAGGGCAGCAGCGCTGTTGTCCTCGCCGTCTACGCCTTTGAGGTAGGCTCGTTGCGCGAGCAGCCAAATCTCGGTACGGCCCAAGTTGGAGAGCGCCTCCTGCTGCTGCTTTCGAATGTAGCTGGGATCGTAATCGACGACAATCTCGGTCGGTGCCTCGTCCACTTCAGGCGACGCAAGCGCCTTCACAGTGTCACCCGACTCGTTGGAATCCTGGTGCTGAATCGTCGGTCTCGCCGTAGGCATACCGTCCGTGAGGTCGTCATGGCCATCATCTCGCACTTCAATGACCTGCTCAACAGGATACGATGCCAAGTTGGCACTCTGATAGAAGCTCTCGGCCGAGTCGGGACGTTTCGGAACGGGTGGGACCGAGGTATGAAGATTCCAGGGGCAGCGGTAAAACTGCTCGGCCGTGGTGGAAGTGGGTGGTGGCATATCAGCAGGCGATTGCGTTCGCGGATTCCAGGCACTTCTGGTTCGAGGAGACAGGCCTGCGAAGAAGCCTCCGGGGGATGGGATATCCAATCTAGCCAAGTCGGCAAGAGATTGTCGGTTTTGGCTGGGCGCGTGAACTCGTCCCTGGATCATCTGGAACGCGAAATTGGCCGACAAAGGCAGCGGTTGCTGTTGCATCTCGGTGATCGGTTGGGAAACCGTCATGGAAACATCGAGAACTTGGGTCGAATGCTCATGAACGTCCATCTCTCCGCTAGATAAAGCTTGCAGGGTTGCAAGAGCACCGGGCTGAAGATGGACGCCCGTCCAGTTCTCCTCGGCCTTGTCCTCGTCATCTCCCGTCACTGGGGTCGATGGCGCGCTCATGGCCGCCAGTTGCTCGGATGACAAACTACCGTCCAGAGAAGGGGGCGCAGATATGGTCGGGATGTCCAGGGCTTGTTGCTTTCCCATAAAATCCATCTGGGCTGGTGACATGGGGAGCTGCGCGGACGGTGTTATGGGTACTGGCGAGGCGATCTTCTTGAACTCACGGACGGCAGACCAGGCTTCTTGCGGACGGTGTCTGGCATTGGCTGGGATGATCAGACGAATAGCTTGTTTCGATACTGGCAGGTTCACATCCCGGCCTCGGGCAGAAGTCCTTCCCAGCGATGACTGTTGGTACCGTCCAGACACGGCATCGTCGTCGTCCTCATCCCTCCCCTCCTCCTCCTCTTCCGAAACATCGTAGAGATCTTCAAACTCGGTGGTGACCGTTGCATTACTGGCTCGATTCCACGTGTTTGTGGAGGTTGTTGTGGGTGAGCTGCCGCCTCCCGACGTAGTAGAAGAAGAGGACGGGAAGACAGGAGCAGGAAGATAATGAATCCCCTTCGGAGTCGGAAAGTGGTCGCTCATTGGCGACAACCAGGCTTCGATATTCAAGTGCGACGTATCGCCTCGCCTCCTTTGCAGGTTCATCGCCGCATGTTTATCCTGCCCCTCATCACTATCTTCTTCGATTATAGGATTAAGCGCTCTCTTGGGCCTTCGACCCAGCGAAGGCTCGCAAGACTGAACATTGCTCGCAAGTGCGTGGAGAGTTCCCGTCGCCATGTTGGCTGAGCTGGCTGGCTGGTCCCGTTATATCCAAATCAAGTCTCTCCCTTTTCTTGCCTCAGCCGAAGCACCTGGCGCCTCCCTTCCTGGAGAAGAAAACGATAGTTATGTCGTGAGTCGTGATGTCAACGACCGGCGCTGAAAATAAAAAAGTTGAAACCGAGAATTTATACGAACGACAGGCTGCTTTGATCAACGAAGCGTCTACTGGAATTAGCGTGCAAAAAGAATAAAACAAACAAAGAATAAAACAAAGAAAATGGGGGCAAAAAGAAGAGAACGTGGGGAAGGGAAGAGAACCGACCACCCGTTGGCCGGGGCCTATGGGATCTTTAAGTGAGCCCATCCTTGGATTTGGAACTGCAAAAAGCAGCGGCTACAATCCGGGTGGGCTGCAGACGCGAGTGGCTGGCAAGAGTACTTTCAAGTGGACAGTATAGCTCTGAGATGGAGGGTAGCAGTCGGGTCTCAAAAAGCATGTGCGAGGGCGAGCCTTGTGTCGTGGATGTGTAAAACATGGCGCATGGCGACGTTGTCGACGGGCAGGTTGGCACTCTGGCCGCATGGGAATGGGCGAGACCGCCAATCGACCCAATCAACGCAGCCAGGCTGGGTGCTCTAAATTTGGACTTTTTGGCTGTTCGTTGGCCCGCAGGCGCGCGCGAGCACGGTGGGTCTGGCCGGTGATTTGCTGTTGCCGCTGCTGCCCGTGGGGAGGGGGGCCGGCCTGTGCGTGACGAGTTACGACTACGGGCGGCTAACTGGTTTTCTCTGACCCCCCGTCGCATGGGCAACGCGATTGGCTGGCGCACGACGATGTTTTGGATGCAAACATGGGATGACATGGATTGCAGTTTGACAGACTTGCAGACTTGCAGACTTGCAGAACTGGCGAGCCAGTGCCGAGCGGCGGACCGCCCAAACGTCTGCGGGTGGATGCTCGCGCGTCATACGGTCTCATGCCCGCCCCGAACATCCAGCCGCTCATGTGGTGCTCGATGTTCATGTCACGATGTGGTGGATTGGCCTGCGATGAAATCTGCTGCACAGCCGGACCCATCGTACCGGAATGCCTGCCTCAGGCGCACAGCACCACGCCAGCCAGGATCGGTCGGCCCCGCTGTCATTGGCCCGTCGGCCGAGCCGCGCTGCAGCTGCCAGGCCAGCAGCCAACGACCGACCGCAAAAGCAGAAAGTGCCAGGCTGCCAGCTGCGCTGCGCTGCGAGCCCCTCCATCGTGCCCCGCCATGCGTGCTGCCAACGTACAACGTGCCCGAACACTACACTACAGTCGACTACTACCCAAAGCTCGCGACCTCGTTGCACGAGCTCACCTCGCCCTTTCGATCCCGCATACAGTCTGCAGCCATGGCAGAAACAGAACAACTAGCCGCGCCGGCCGAGCCCCAAGCCAGACATGTAGTCTATTGCGGAGGTACGTTTCTGTGAACTTTTGGATCCTGTTTCTTGCTGTTTGATTTTCCCATAGATTCTGCTTTGCCCCTCGTTTCTTTTTTCTTTCCCCAGCTCTCGCATCCGTTTCACTTCTTCCGCTTGCAGAAACCGCCATGCTGATCTCTCCATGTTCATGTAGTCTGTACCCTTCCACCTGAGGTGCGTCACGTTTTCGACATGACGACGCGGCGCACGAATCAAATCGCTCCATCATTTTGTCCATCTTCCCTTCCGTCGTCGTCGTCAACAGAAGCAGAATCGTGATTTCCCTAAACAAAAAAGACCTAAAAAGAAGAAGAAGAAGAAGAAGGAGAAGAAGCAAAACATCACGCAGTCTAACTTCTCCTCCAGTACTGCGAATACGGAGGCACAGTAAAAAAATGCCAGGAATGGCTGGAGAAGAACCATCGGGACATGTACGACAAGATCTGGTCGGCCGGTACGTGCCGCGCGTTTCTTTCTTATTCATACATTGAACCCCCCCCAAAAACCCAATTCAATCGCTCACGTCCACGGTTTGACTGACTGGGAGCATCTGACTCCCCCCCCAAACAGAGGCCCTCGAAGCCGCCACCGCATCATTATCCGTCGACGCCCAGAAGCGAGCCGCCAAAGACGCCCAGAAGAAGGCGGCCAAGGCAGAGGCCGCCGAAGCGAAGCAGGCGGACAAGATTGCAAACAGCGTCGTCACCATCAAGCGCATCGAGCGGAACAAGAAGAAGTTCGTCACGGCAGTTATTGGCTTGGAAGCCTTTGGTCTGGAGTTGAAAAAGGTATGATGGCGCGAACACACACTTTTTGCGCGTCTCTTGATCCGCAAGTTTTTTTTTTTTTTTTTTTTTTTTTCCTGCTAAAAACAAACCTTTCGCGGTACGTGGCAGGTGGCCAAGGACCTCGGCAAAAGGTTTGCTACGGGCTCGTCAGTAACCAAGGTGCCTAGTGGAGGTGAGGAAATTGTGGTACAGGGTGATGTTAGCGATGAGTTGGAGGAGTTCATCTTGGAAAAGTACAAGGAGATACCCAGTGACAATATTGAACTTGTCGATGATAAAAAGAAGAAGAAGGCAATGGAATGAGCAGATCGTGATGTGAAGATAGGTTGGGACATTTTCACCAACAATATAAAAACAAAAGTTTGTACATATGCCTGTTAAACTTGATGATAGACACCCAATAGAAAAAAACGCCTTTTCGCATGGTCTGTTCTGAGCCATGACGCTCTGCATTCCCCAACCCGAAGCGCTAGCAAAAGAAAACAATCGCTCAAGGTCATCGCTGCTGTGCCAAAAGACGAATTTGAAAATGCTAGCCTCTTTTCCGCAACACTCGACCATTGGCAGTTGTTGCAGCTTGATTTGCAGCAGACTTTGTTGCTGCGGCTGCTATTGCGGCTGCTGCTGCGGCTGTTGCTGCCCTCCTCGTCCCTCCAGTCACAGCCTTCCGAATCGTTCCCGTGGCCGAGGATTTGGTAGTTGACGAATCCGCCTTGAAAGCGACGCCTACCTTCCTCACCACCGTGCCAGGACTACACTCACTGGTCTCGCTCGAGTTACTAAGACGGCGGCCGTTTCGGGTCGCTGGGCGAAGTGCGGGAGCCTTGGCAGCTGTCTCGGCGCCGGTGCGACGGGCTCTCGAGGCCGCAGTCGTCCCATTCGACGTAGAGCTTGATTCCGAGGTGCTGGTCATCTTTCTCGTCCCTCTCGCTCGAGTCGCCGTTGCCTTTTCCACCATGCTGGAGAGAACATGTGTGGTGGCGGCGGACCGCGAGGATCCCGAGACCTTGAAGGGAGAAGCCGGCCGCGCAATGAACGATTTCGTAGGCGAGGATGCAGGTCGTTCACGGTTCGCCAGACGAGAGTTTGAAGAAGTAGGCGACAGAATCTGATTCGGTCTGACGCGCCCATTGTCTGCCTGAGGGACGCGCGTGCGCTTCTTGGTGCCGTCCATGTTCCCAACGTCATTCTCCTTGTTACCAGAGATTTCAGTGCTGCCACAGTATGTGCGTTAGAATCCTTGAAGGGTGGTCTAAGAGCATGCAAGCTTTTTTTTTTTCTTGTTTCTTGTTCATCTTTACCTCATCCGCTTGTAGACACGACCTGCTGTCGGCGCACGAGCAGGCGCCAGAAGGCTCTTTTGCGGGGACAGGGCCGCGTCCTTGACAGGAACCGAAGAAGGTCTGATCACGTTTCTGCTTTGCTCCTGTTCGGCATATTTCTGAAGGAGGTCACCGAGCGTGAGCTTCCGCAGGGACATGGGAATTCTGTTAATCCTAATCTCGATTCGTGATCTGAGGCCCTGGGCCTGGAGTTGATATTGCGCTCGGAGACGCCTAGCGCGTTCGGTGACTTTTGGTGCCAAAGAGGTCAGTACAGTACGGCAATTCGAACAAAGAAGACGCTCGCGTGGATTTGTGTTTTGATCCTTTCTTTTGTTTCCGCGCATACTTTCTAGTTGAAGGTTGTCAATCAGGGCCTGCTTCTGTTGGACATTCAGGCCCATCTTGCGCTTCTTGATTGGGCTCCTGCTGCCCGTCGGCGTGGACGGGTTCTTGATCGGGACTTTGGTGTCTGCTCTGTTCGTGGATGTCATGGACCGGTCCGAGACCCTCTTTCTGGATTTGACGGGCGCCATGCCAGTGTCTGCGTCGTACGGCGACGTCTCTCTGTGTGCTCTTGTTGTCGTTGTCGTTGTCGTTGTTGCTTCTATTGTTTGTTGCGTGAGGTTGTTGCTAAATGATTCTGTGCCAGGTCGTGGTAATGTGTGTGTGTATGCCACTGTGTATGAGCTTCCGTCGCGCGCTGTGAATGGTCGGTCGGCGGGTGTGAGAGTGTAAACAAACGGTTGGGGCTTATGTCAGCGGCGTGAGCGATTGGAGCTCCCTGCTGCGCTACCGAGGTGCTAAGTACCGATTACCCAGTGGGTACTTAGATAGTGGGCGTCAGCTAAATGGGATGTAGAGGTAGCACGGTACTCCGGGACTTGTATTGAAGGCTGCAGCCCACAGGCCCCGCCTTCGGTGACGGAAGCTCATTCAACACGCTGGTGAGCAACTTCGTCTCTGCATCATTCTTCACTGCTACTTGGTATTCAACTCTGCTACGAAGTGCAAAATCCCGTGCCGCTGTCAACCTACCTGCCCGATCGTGTCAGTATTAAAAACAAGACTGCCGTCGTGCATAAGATCCTGCATCAAAACCGCCCAAGATGGTTCTCGAGGCGGTCATGATTGTCGTGGACAACAGCGAGAGCAGCAGAAATGGAGATTACCAGCCGACACGGTTCGACTCACAAGTAGATGCTGTCAGCGTTGTGTTTCAGAGCATCACCCAAGGCAATCCCGAGTCCTCGGTCGGTTTGATGAGCATGGGAGGCAAGGGGCCAGAGGTGCTCGTGACGCTCACGACAGAACAAGGCAAGATCCTAGAGGGCCTGCACAGGACAAAGAAGAAGATTAGCGGCACGTCTCACCTCAAGACCGGCATCGAAGTGGCCACGGTATGTTTTGTTTTTCCTTTTTTTTTTTTTTTTTTTTTTTTTTTTTTTTTTTTTTTTTTTTTGCTCTCAAAGCCTCTGGCGCATCCCATTTCTCACACGATTCGACGCAACAGCTCGCTCTCAAGCACCGACAGAATCGCTCCCAGCGACAACGAATAATAGTCTTCATCTGCTCACCGATTGAGGAAGACGAGAAGCAGCTGACGCAGCTGGCCAGGAGGATGAAGAAGGGAAACATCTCTGTAGACTTTATCCTGTTTGGAGACCTCGACGACGACGACACGCAAAAGAAGCTGCAGGTGTTCAATGACGAGGTCAAGGGCAGTGAGGGCTCGCATCTGGTGGTCATCCCCCCGAGCAGTAAGCTTCTCAGCGACCAGCTCATCTCGACGCCCATATTGTTGGGCGAGGGCGCGTCATCGTCTGGCGGTGCGGGCGGCATGAGCGGCGGCAACGACGAGTTCGAGTTCGGCTTCGACCCGGCAATGGAACCCGAGCTCGCCTTGGCTCTGCGCATGAGCATGGAGGAGGAGAAGGCTCGGCAGGAAAAAAGAGCCCGGGAGGAAGAGGAGGCTGCCAAGACGGCGTCACTCGAGGGCGTCAAGGAAGAAGATGAGTCTGGTCCGTCGGGAAGTGGGGGCGCGAAGGATGGTGACGACAAGATGGACATTTCTTGAGGCATGAGACTGGGATCCCTTTGATGGAGTTTGGGTCAGTGTCTGTAATAGACAAGTCCTTTGACGTTGCAGCAGGCCGGCCAATGCACATATGACACGAGGTAGACGTTTGGAAGAAAAATCCTTCCATGGGAGGAGCAACGGCAAAGAAGACGCTTTCCAACCA
The DNA here is from genome assembly GCA_018360365.1 of Claviceps citrina. Taxonomy (NCBI): domain Eukaryota; kingdom Fungi; phylum Ascomycota; class Sordariomycetes; order Hypocreales; family Clavicipitaceae; genus Claviceps; species Claviceps citrina. The sequence goes on from SRQA01000013.1 coordinate 10,826, forward strand.
GGCCGTCCAAACGCGTCAAAACCATAGTCTAGCAAAACCAGCCGAATGTACACTATCTGTTGTTGATCTCTCTAATGTATGACAGTAATTTCCGGTCAAAGATATCGCACCGGATAGGCATCTCTAGGGAATAAAAAGGGTTCTTCATCACATAATCCGAGTACAGGTCGTATATCCTCCTGATCATGACGTCCACATTCACCTGCGCAGAGTCGGTAAAGAGGAGGAACTTGGTCCCCGTCATGGTATTGAAGCACTGCATGCGGAAGTTCTCCGTCTCGAGCACTTCCAGCCCGGATGAGGGCTCTGCCCGATTGAGCACGCCGTTGGCACCCGGCGCGGGGGCAACGGGCTTTATGGGGTTGAGTCTGGCGGTGATGGCGTGGACTCTGGGGGGGGGATGATGCGTCAGCAAAGGAGATTTGGGGGGTGGTTTTTTTTTTTCCTGTAGCCTTGGAAGGCTTTTCACTAGAGAGGAGAAGGTAGCAGAGGTAGATTGAGTTGAAGTTCATGTGCGCGTGCGCGTGCGCGTGTGTGTTGGGTGCTTCTGTGCTGGGTGCTTCCACATACCCGTGGAATGTGCCGGCGAGGACGAGGTAATCATTCGTGCTGACCTTTTTGAGGCCGCCGTCGTGAAAGGTCTTGTTGTAGACCAGGCCACCAGCCTTGTTGATGATGATGAGGGCGAAGACGGTCCTGTGTTTGGGGACGAGAGGGAAAACGGTTAGATGTCGAGATTCATGTTCTCTGCCCTTCCTTTTCGTGACTGGATGGAGGACTTGCATTTTTTCAGCGCGCCGGGCGGCCTGTTGGGAGATTCGAGAAAGGGCCCGTCTGTGAGGCTCTCATCGACCCGCCGAGACAGAAGGCATGAAGAACGCGAGGGTAGGAGCCCCTGTTTTGAGGCGGGCGAGCGTCGGGCGAGCTGCGATGCTCTGCTCTCGATGGAGTTGCGGTTTAGTCTCGACCGGGGGTTGTGACTTGTGTGTAAGCTTGTGGACTGGTAGACGGTAGTTTGTCGTCTGGGGCCCCACCACCACGCGACTGGCAGCCTCCCCCAGCCCAAGTCGACCGACTTCCCGGACCTCAAACCTCGCGTCCTGCTTCTTCGTCGCCAGGAAAAACCATCTCAGCATCCGCCCAGCAGCGCCTCGGCCTCGTGCAAGCCTCTACCGCACCCCGCCCCCGACTCCTCCCTCAATCAGCGGCAGATCCAATTCACCCATCCTTGCCCGGGGTGGAGGCTTGCGCCAGGATACGTCTCGTCTCGTCTCGTCTCGTCGTCCTCTCCTCCTTTCCCAGCGACTGGCAGAGCCGGGGGGCAACCCGCCGCACCGCAGAGGGCAGCAACGGCAAGAATAAGAAGGAGAAGGAGAAAACGAGCCGACCATAAAACCCCGACAAAAAAAAAACATGGCAAGCCAGCGAACCTCACGTCCCAAGCCCCCTCCTCCCGGCAACGAGGAAGCCACGGCGAACCTGAACCTCGGCGAGTTCCAAAACGTCGACACGCTCACCCTGTCGGAAGCATCGCTCGTCCTCAACGCCCTGGTCGCGAAGCGCCGAAACGATCGCAAGAACGTCAACGAGACCGAGTGCGTTTCCTGAAACACTGCCCTGTACTGTACTCTTTGCACAAGTGCTGACGGGAAAGCGCGTAAACCACTCCAGAATGTTGAACCAGACGCTCAACTATCTAGATCATTTTGCACGGTTTACGCAAAAGGAGAATGTCGAGGCGGTGGAGCGATTGCTCAGCGCGCACAAGGATCTGGCCAAGTTTGAACGAGCACAGTTAGGTATGCTGCCAAAAAAAAAAAAGAATAGAACCTGCTCCCCCCTCCTTCCCCCAAGGCCAATTCGTTTTGTTTTGAGCCGGGGGTGCTGGGGGGAGAAAAGGGGGAGGGAAGAGGAAAGAGAGCGTCCAGAAGTTTTTACTCATACTTTCTTCTTTCTCATTTGCCTTTGTTCTTTCTTTTTGCCCTCTCAGGATCCCTATGCTGCAACGACGCCGACGAGGCCAAGACGCTCATCCCTTCGCTCACGGACAAGATCAAAGACGAGGACTTGCAAGACTTGTTGGATGAGATTTCGAAATTGCAAAATCGATAATACGTCGTGAACGGGCCGGCGGGCCTTGTTGAACCTACCGAGGAGGGGAGGCGGGAAAGCTCGCTTTCGGAGCAAAGTAGACCTGTGAACGTGCCGCAAAACGAGATAAAAAATTCCTTTTTTTTTTTTGGCCTTTTCTTTTTCATCTAATCTTTTAGAGGGGAGAAAGAAGATTGGGACGTCTCTTCTTTCTCTTCTAGGGGACGCAAAAAAAAAAAGAACTCGGGAGAAAAGAAGAAAACAGAGGGTCGAGGGGTTTATTTTGGGCATTTTTGGCGTATGGTGAGATTGGCTTTTTCTTTTTCGGGTTATTGCCTTTTTTTCTTCTCTTCTTTAGTACGTTTTAAGAGGGAGGGGGAACAAGAGAAAAGAGAAAAGGGGGGGGGGGGTGGGGGGGGAATATGAGAACAGACATTTCAGGTACGTGTAGTCAAGAATACCCTCATCAATTGAAGAATTGATCTATACAATGTGCAGAAAGAAGAGCCTCTCTCGAGGCATCACATTTCAGAATTTTGAAAACAGCATAGAAGAACTGTGCCCGCAACATGTAATCCATTCATGATACCGTGATAGACGAGGAGAGAAGATGATCCGCGACGCAGAGACATCGACGCCCCCAGGAAATGCCAGTTGGCCACACGGTGCGCCCTCGCAAAACTGCGGCAATCAGCCAGCTACCTGCATTGGATCCGCGACGAAGAAGACACCGCCCCAGGATGCGACGCCAATGGCGCCGACGGAGGCGGCCAAATCACCCCGATATACCCCATCATGCTCGTCATGCCGTCCCAAAATCTACTGCCACGGATTATCCCCCGTCGACGAGCTCCCCTGAACGGGTACCCCGTTCGAGTCAGCCCTGGCATTCTGCTCGCCCTCGACTTCACCGTCAGCGTCTTGCCGAGCACCTCTCTCCTCCTCGTCAGCTTCACCCCCCTCTCCAACAACACCGGGGAGCAGCCTCGCCGTCTCAGGCCCATCGATGGCCCCGTAACGGATCAGTCCCCTCGACCTCGCCCTACTCCCGTCACGGAAGCCCCCGTACTCGCTCAGAAACCACGTCGCAATCTTTTTTTTTTTTTAGCAGAGAAAAGAAGCCACAATCAGCGAGACCATTTGAACAAAGAAACCCTTTAGGGGGCTGTTTTCCCCCGGCGCCGCAACCGCAACGAAGAGAAGAAACGCACCTGAAAGAGTCCCACCGCGACAACGATCCCGAAGTCGAGGCCAGCATTGCGCTGCAGTGCCCTCGCCCACGGCTGCGCACACGACACCTCCCGGCCGTACGTTTCGGCACACCGCCGCGCCGACTGGTGGTCCGGGAAGGGCCAGGCCCGGTCCCGGACCGTGTTGAAGCCGCAGCAGTGGAAGGCGTCCTGGATGCGCCGGATCGCGTCCGCGTCGTGGTTGCGGAAGTGCCGCTGCCAGATGGTCGACAGGAGGCAGGTCCGCGCCGCCGAGGGGACGACGTTGGAGAAGAGCAGCGTTGCGAGGACGGTGGTGGCGAGGGCCTGGACGGCCTGGAGGGTTCGCGCGAGGAGCGCGTGGTGAGGCTGGGGGGGCGGCCTCGAGGGTCTCGAGAGTCGGAGGTGGGCGAGGGTGTTGGCCAGGCCGATAACGGGGAGGAGGATGGTCGGGATGGTGGTGGAGGGGGAGATGGGGAGGGAGAGGCTGGCGGAGCTGGCGTGTTCGTAGCTTTGCGGGCAAGGGGCAGTCAGCAAAGGTTGTATACGTGTATATATATGGTGCAACAAGCGGGGGAGGGATTCATTTCCCTGGAGAAGGCGGAGATACAGACATTGCTACTCCCACAAGCAGGAGCGTCACCTGCACGTCATGTCATGTCAGACAACCAACCGTCATTCACCCACGTCCCATGGTAGGCAAGGTCTTTTCTGCATATATATATACCGCGAGCAGGGCAATCGGCCACAGCGCCATCACGAGCGGTGCTCTCGAGAACCGCATAAAACAAAGCCTCGTCCGAGTAAAAGATGTGAAAGAAGGAAAAGAAATCAAAAGGGGGAAACTTGAATCCTCGTCTTCCCTTGGCGCTTGATGGGAAAAAGCCAGCCGTGTTTTTTTGCAATGTAAAGTGCAGAAAGGGGACGAGGAAGAAAGAAAATGACACGAGGTTGTATCTTTTATCTTTTCCGGTCCTTGTTCCTGTGCGTGTGACACGGATAGCAGTGACGAGGGAGGAGGAGGCAGAGGTAGTGACGAGAAAAAGTGCGGGGCCTGCTGGAGAATGAATGTGTGAATGGGAGGTGAGCAGGTGTTGTTTGTTGTTGGTTGGTTGGCAAGCAGAAACGCCGGCTTCAGGCCCCCCCGTTGGACGCCTCCATGCAGATGTCCGTTTCAGCGAATCGCACTGCATGCTCTGCTCTCTCTGTCCTCTTTGAGGGTATGAGACAGACAGACAGACGACAAAATGTTTCTGGCATCTTTTCTATCAAAATCAAAGCATCTAGACCACGGGTATTCTTGGCACCTCCTGCACTCGAGATTCAAAAAAAAAAAAAAAAAAAAAAAAAAAAAAAAGAGTCGTCTCCTATCCCGGGGGACTCCTCCACGGGCTCATCTACAATGGGTTCCCGACGCTGCCTCCCCAGCCTCACTTCCGCGACTCAAACCGGCTCCCCTGCCGCCATCGCCTTGTATTGATTCCATTGGTTGACGTAGGTGATCTTGCCGCGCGGACTCGGGGCCGAGGCAAGCGTGGCGGCAGGATCAGCGGCAGGTGTTGGGCCCGTCCCCGTCCCGGTCCCGGGAGGAGCCTCCTCGCGCGGGGCCCTCGTGGCGGTATGCGTATCTGGGGCCTCCGGAATGCTCGACGCTGGCAGTTCGACGGGGGCGATGCCCGCGCCGTCCATCTCGAATGTCCCGCTCGGTGGACGGGGCAGCTGCTCGGGTTGATCTGCTCGGCCTGCGAAAAAAGAAGGGACGAAGAGATGAGAAATAGGCATTCGTAGATGGCGAGCATTTCTCTCAACAGGTCTGCATTTCCCTCCCAGCCCTTCCAAGGTCGGTCCAAGAAACGGGGAAGGAAAAAAAAAAAAAAAAGAATCACTTCACATACCTCCAAACGGGGCGAACGGATCACTGCTCGGACGCAAGGGCCCCTCCTGAGAAGGATCCAGCTTCTCAGACCCATTCACGTGCGAATCACGGCCCAGCGTCTCCGTCTCGCTCGCATAGCCCCGTCCTCGCTTCTTCTTCCGGTGTCTCGAGACGAACAGCAGGATCAGGACGATTGCGACGATGACGGCCCCGCCCGTTGCCGCCCCGGCGATGGCGCCGGACGGGACGACGCCCGCCCCGGAGCCATCCGCGGATGGGGGGCTGGTGGAGGAAGGTGCCGGGGTACATGTCGAGCAGGAGGGGGCTGTCGAAGCAGCCGTCTCGGAGGTCGGATCCCCGGCGGTGTAAGAGGACGACGGCTCGGTCCAGGGGGGCGCCTCGGAGAACACAACCGTGTGTTTCGTCACCGTGACGACCGAATTGTTGGGAATGGTGTGCGTGACGCCCGAGTCGGTCTTGGTGGGAGGAGTCGATGCCGTCGACGGGGTCGGAGTCGGAGTCAGAGGCTCCGTGCCTGAACCTGTCGTCGTCGCATCCTCGCGACTCTGATCGGGCAGAAAGGAGGGCGGACAGTCGGACATGGAGCAGGGATTGACGGAGCAGCAGCCGCTGAAGGCGTTGCTGCGACAGGAATAGTACTGGTAGCCTCGGGGGCAGATCCCTTCGTCCGGCATCATGCCTGCTATTGTGTTTTGGACGTTTCCTTCTTTTCCTTCCCCTGTTTCTCTTTTGCCGCAGAAGCAATCAAGGGACTTCTAGAAGAAGAGAGAATGAAAAAAACGAAAACACAACGGCCGAGAGTCAAAGAAGTGAAACGGCAAGCCAAGCCGTCGAAGAGATCGGTTGTCCACCTTCTCACCTGAGAGAGGGGGCCTCTGTGCGGGTAGCAAGCTGGCTTTTGAGCAATCCGTGAATGTGAATGAATGGGAATGCTTCAAGAAGAGCGTTGAGAACCATGCCACGACCCTGCTGGCGCTCTCCCAGGGGTGGGCTCAGCTTCGAAAGAAACCTCAGCAAGCAGTGAGAATGGATGTGAACTGGGTCCCGGGGAGGGGGGGACGTGCAAGACTCTGATGGCGTGACGGGAAAAAAAAAAAAAAAAAAAAAAAAAAAAAAAAAAAAAAGGAGGGCTGCTTTTTGATTTCGCCGGCTGGCGACAGGTGAACCGGGCCGGTGGGACAGAAAACCCCAACGCCTAGCTACCTAGTACTTGGCACGAACCCCAAAAAAATGCATACATACATATATACATACATACTAGGTAGGTAGGTATATATATACATCAAATAAACCTGCCTTCGGAAAAGCCAGCCCCCCCACGACTTGCGGACCCCTCGACGCGCTTCCCTTTTATGCCCGGAAGACCATGCGAGAGCTTCCTCGCGTGCTTTCTCCTCGCCGACAGGTCGTTTTGCGGTTTCGCACTCGGGGGACGGGGGACAGGGAACCCTGCCGATCGGTATGTGTGTGGTGAAGTCGGCAGCTGGGACAAACAAGCACCACCGTGTCATGTCCATGTATCCATGCTGAAACCTCGATATATAGACACAAAATACGGAGCTGAACTCGGAAGGGAGTCAGGGGGGGGGACACCTCTCACCGTACCAGGGTGAAGTGAAGTGAAGCCAGTTCAGTTCGTCTGAAGTGCTTCCCCATCCATCCTTCTTGGTCGAGTCCCACGCTCGCTCCCCACGCACGCGGGCGTGTCCCGATTCCCGTCCATGTCCATCCATGCCCCAGCGATGAGGCAAACAAACAGAATAGCACAGTGAGCCAAGGATGCCCGGGCGGTGTGACGCCATGTTTCATGACGCAGAGGATTTGTGAAACGGGCAGTTTGGCGGGCACGCACTGAGTGTGGGAGGAGACTCACTCACGGGGCATGGTCATGAACGTGCACGTCCCTGGCTCAATGTGTGTGTATAAGATGTTGGAAGTTTGATGAGAAACACTCGCCAAAGATGCTCATGTCCAGGAAGAGGAAGAAGAAAAAGAAGAAGAAACGCCGAGTCGTCCATTTTGTAAATCTAATGCCTGACCCACGGCCAAATCACATTGATGCTTGTGAAAAGTGAAAAAAAAAAAAAAAAAAAAAAAAAAAAAAAAAAAAAAAAAAAAAAAAAAAAAAGACCACGTTATTCAAATGAACAAGAAAGACAGAAAACGTACACCAAAGACGCTCAGCACGAGCCACTTCAAAGCATCTCCAGTAACATCTTGCTACCAGCATTCCCCACAGCAGCCTCAAACTTCGTCCTCCCCTTCTTTCCACCCTTGTCGGCCTTCTTCTCTTCCCGGGCCGCCTTGGCAGCCTCTTGTTCGGGAGTCATCTCCGTGGCGGCCTTCTGGAGGAGCTTCTTGTTCTTCTTCAGCGTCTTCTTCAACTCGTCAGCGTTGCTGAAATCGTTTGATTCGGTCAGGCCGACGACCACGAAGGAGCTCGGGCCCGTGGCCCAGTCCATGATGTGGTCCTTGATGACCGGGTACAGGATGTCGGCAAAGTGGAGAGGCGGGTCCGTGGGGATGACCTTGCCGACGGCTTTGTCGAACTTGCCTCCCTGGATCAGGGATTTCAGCATGCGACCGCCGAACGAGGTGGCGGAGATGTGAGGCCGCGCCAGGGCGTCCTCTGCGGGTTCCTCCTTGGGATCTCCTGCAGCAGATCGAGCAATCGCTTCCAGCGCGGCCGTCTTGTCGTGAGTTGTTGATGACAAGAGGACCTCGGTAACGAACTGGCATCCGAACGCAGAAGACGTCAGATCGAGAGCGCCTTTTTCAATGGCTGGTATCAGATATGGCGAAAGAGCAGTTGCGAGCTCTTGTCGGCGGGTATCGTCATCCTTCTTACTCGTCGTTTTGCGAATTTCGTGCACTTCCTTCAAGATCTCGAGGTCAAAGGAATGACTAGCAGGGAACAAAGACTTGGCGAGTCCCTCAAATAGATACAAGAAGGTCGTTCTGGCGTAGGGGTTATTGGCAGCACCAACAATGTTCTGTGTCGTCTCGTCCGCGCTCTCGCCGACCAGCTCGGGAAATATGGATTTGGCTGTAAGTTTGGTATCATCAATGACATCGTACGCCGTCAGGATGACCGTGTGGGCGTACACATCGCCCGACATGAGAACAAAGGTATCCTTGTATATCTTGATATATTGTTTCCTGTCCTTGGCAGATGCGTACGCCAGTAGTAGGCATGACAGCCGGGCACCCGACTTGGTGAAGGCCATGTTCTTCAGCAAATCACCACCCTCGTCTCCCTTGACCATCTCGATAAACTCATTGAACTCCTCGCTTCCAGGCTGTACGTTGAGGAAGTATTGCAGCATGGCATCGTGCAGCATGGTGAAGCCCGTCATGCGCTTCTGTATCAGGGAGTTGATCATGTCCAGCAAAGTCTTCATGATGGGACCCCGCTTGCTGGGTTCGGCCGTGAGGATTTCCTTCAGATCCGCAGTCGGCTTGACGTCCTTGGTTAGTTCCCTGATGCTGAATTCCGGTCCAAACCACTCCCTCAAGAGCACAGCCTTGTGCTCCTTTGTGGCAACCGTTCGGTAAATGTCGTCGAGAATCCATGAAGCCTCGGCGTGGTTGATAAGCTTGCGAACTTTGCCGTAAAAGTTGGGAATCACCAGGTCCCGAATCTCGTCGTCGTTGTGCACGAGGAGCTTCCCCACCAAGAACTTGGCATACTTGCTCTCGGCGAGCTGGGCATAGGTCCCCTCGAGTTCTCGAGCGATCTGCTTTCTCTGATCGGGCGTGGCATACTTGATCGCTGTCTGAACGGCCCGAACAGCGTCATGCTTCAGGGCAAAGTCCTTGCACCGGCCGGTGATGATGCCAAAAAGCTCCTCGACCAGTTTTTGCCGTTCATCCTTGGGAACATGGGACTTTCGCCTCAGTCTCTCCCAGATCTTCTTGGTGCGCTGTATCTCGTCGGCCAAGGGCTTGGCAGCTTTTCGCTCCAGCGCCAACTGTTTCTGTTTCGCGTGGGACTCTCTTGACGTCATGCCGGCTAGAGCGCTGTGGTTAGTATCTGGTCCAAGAAAAGAGGGAAAGACAGAGAGAATATGCATTCCAAGTCACCTACTTCGATCGAAAGTGTTTGCCTTCGCGCCAGCATCAACCTCGCTGGCATTTTTCTTTGAATCTTGGCCATCCAATTGCACTCCGCCGTCCTCCGATTCCGAGTCGGACGCATCTTCAGTCGGAGCCGACGGCGCACTTTTCTGAGCTTTGCCCCCATCCATGCGAGCCTTTTTCGAATCAGACTTCCCCTTACCGCTGGGGGTAGCTTTCCTCTTATTGCCAGCGGCAAAAGTTTTGGCGGCCATTCTCGAGGAACTGTCGTCAGATGAGGCCTGATGTGATTCGAAACTGGTGAGATTTGTGAACAGGAAGAAAAAAATGGACGTGACAGCATAGCCTGACTGAGACTCGCCTCGTCGACTGTCCCAATTTTTTTTTTTTTTTTTTTGAGAATCTGCCGAGCGGTGAGTGCGACGCTAAGCCTGAATCAGACCAGCTGGACCCCGCCAAGGGTCCAAGAGTGTTGCACGGGTATAATCAAGTCGCATGGTCGAACCCTCATTTGATTCTTTTTGCGTTGTCATTCTTGTGGAAATCTAATCGTCATTCCCATCCCTATGAAAAAACCAATAGCATTAATACCTAGCACCTGTTACAACACAGCGGGTTCTCCATCCTACGACACAGCCCCGCCGTGACTCTGACGAGCGGCGACGAACCATTTACTCCGTGAAAACAGTCCACGATCCATCTCGCGTCTTCAGTAAACCTCCCGCCACTGCGCCCCCAACAAAGCCAGTCCATCATGGGTCGCGAAGAGCAAATCGAGGAGCGCGAGGTCCTCGAGTCCATTTTCCCCGATGAAATCACAGGTAAAGAAAGCACCGCACTCGCTTCCCCCCCCCCTCCCCTCCTCACAGCGCATTCCATTCCATCTCTCTTCAGCATGCTCACCCCGAACGCCCGACGAAACCACGCGTCCGCCCCAAAACAGATCTATCAGAGACGGAATTCCAAGTCTCCATCAAACTAGACATCCCGCTGGAAGAGGAAGACCCCGCGCCGCACTTCCTCCTCCAGGTCCGCTACCCAGACGACTACCCCGACGTAGCGCCCCATCTCGACCTCCTCGGGGCCCCCAACGCGCCCCCGCACGAGCACTTCAACATCAGCCATGACAGGGACGCGCTCCTCTCGGGCGTGCAGGAGATGATGCAGGAAAACCTCGGCATGGCCATGATCTTCGCCGTCGTGTCCACCATCAAAGAGGCGGCCGAGCAGATGATCCAGGACCGCAAGGACGCCGTCGCCAGGGCGCACGAGGAGATGGCCCTGGCCGCCGAGAGGGAGGAGAACAAGAAGTTCCACGGCACCCAGGTCACGCCCGAGGCCTTTCTCAGATGGCGCGAGGGCTTCCTGAGGGAGATGGAGGAGAGGGAGAGGAAGGAGGAGGAGGAGAGGCTGGCGGAGCTGAAGAAGGCCAGGACCAAGGAGCCGGTCCGGTTGACGGGGCGGCAGTTGTGGCAGAGGGGCTTGGCGCGCAACGCGGACGAGGAGGCTGATGAGGAGGCTGATGGGGTTCCGACCGAGGGCGTGGAGAAGCTTGCTGTGGAAGCGTGAGAGGGCAGGCTTTCTTTCTATTCTCAACTTCTTTTATTTCTTTGCATCAAGTGTGGACATATGGATGGGAAGTTTTTAAATCCCGAGAAAGAAGAGGAAACTGCATTCTTGGTCGGAGTTATGGATTATAAACTAGGGTAGGGTACAAGCGTCTTCATGGCAGATATGATGGATACTTGGACAGCAGCGCACAGAATGGCAAGCATAGGACAAGCAAGGCGGCCGGGCACAGCGGTGGACGCATTGCGCCAACAATCAGTATCTCAACCTCTCAAGATGTATATGTATCGATTATATATACATATATACGTCTTCGTGGACGCGCGCGACTGCCTACATGGTGTGTCCGACCACCTCTACAACCCATTTCCATGCATCAAGTCCGTTTTCAAGACAGCCAATCCAAGAACGCCATCTCGATGCCACAAGCTAACGAAAAAAAAAGAAAAAGGAGAAAAGGAGAAGAAAAAAAAGACCCCCATGTCAGATCGTCCCTCAAAGCTCTTCCATCTGATACCTCCAGGCTTTTTAGCTTTTCAGCCCTCCATTTCCGCATCATCGTCATCTGCTTCTTCTGCTTCTTCTTCTTCTTCTTCCTCCTCCTCGACCTCCTCGTCGCCCGATGCCTCCCAGTTGTCCTCCTCTCCCTCGGGCATCTCGCCCAACTCCTTGTTGATGCTCTGGAACAGCTCGACGGCATGCTCGCCCAGCCTCTCGTCCTCGTATTCCAGCATGGCATACAGCTTCAGACACTGCGCCAGCCATTTCCGGGCCGTGGACCAGGTGGATCTCCATGCCTCGCCGCCGCTGCCGCCGCCGCCGCCGCCATCTCCGTTCTGCGAAGCCGGACTACCGTCCCTCTGCTTCTCGCCCGACATGTACAGGCACCAGCCGCCCAGGTACCAGGCCTCCACACTCTGATCATCGTCGGAGACGAGGCGCTCCAGGACCTTGAGCGCCTCTTCCTCCATCTCCGTCTCCAGCAGCAGTCGGGCGAGGCCGACGCGGGTAGGAAACGCGGGGATGTCGGGATGCGCGGGCGGCAAATCCTGCCAGAGCTCCAGACTCCTCTGCAGAGCCTTCTTGGCCTCCTCGACGCGCACCTGCGAGATGCGAACGTTGGCCACCGTCTGCCACGTCTCGGGCGAGTTGGGCGCAATCATCATGGCCTCGGTGATGAGGGCCTCGCACCGCTGCTCGGCGTCGGCCTCCCACGACAGATCCGTCATGTACACCTCGGCGACGGCGCACAGCACACCTCCCAGCTTCTGCTGCTTCTCCTCCAGAGACGCCTGCTGCTCCGGCGTCCGGCCGGGCAGGTCGGTCAGGCTCTGGATCTGCTTCCGCAGCGTCGACGCCCCCCTCTCGAACCAGTGGACGCTGTCTCGGCCGCCCTCCTCGCTCAGCTGCGCCAGGAAGAGGAACTTTTCCGGCCCGCCGCCGACGCGCTCGTCCGTCATGCCATCCTCGTCCAGCTTCACCGCCCGCTCAAAGTAGCTGCGGGCCTCGTCGACTTCCCCCGACTCGACGAGCAGAGTGCCGAGCGAGTTGAGGGCGCGCAGCTCGAAATCTCCCCCGCTCCCCGTCTCTTCCAGCGCTTTGGAGGCGAGCGCGATGGCGGCATCGAGGTTGCCGACCTCGAATTGTGTGTCTGCGTCGCTGAGCAGAGAGGCAGGACTTTGCGGTTTCTTGCTCTCCGACCGGCTGGGCGCCATTGCGTCCGTTTGGCTGTGATTCTTGTATTCAATTGATGGGAAAGCTTATGTGCCGACAGCTCCTGATGCTCGCCCCAAAAAAAGATTCGAGGAGGAAAAAGTATAAGACGGATGATATAAGAGATGGAAAAGAATCAAATTTGTGGCTTGCGGAGGATGATGGGATGCTCCGGCGGCATCTCCAAAAGTCTCCCGTCCACCGGGCGCGCCATCTTAAATGCTGGCTGGCCTAGGTTGAAAATTTTGGGCCGGGTGTTTCTTATCGATAGCTCAACTTTGTCAATAACCCCTCCAGTACAAAGGTACATACACACATACGGTTGGCGGGGGCACTCCATGGCCAAGCTTGTCATGAGCCCGTGACATCGCGACAAGGAAGCAAGGCGCCAATTCTTTCTCCAGCTGGCTGGGACCGATACTTGGCGCGATTCATGTTGGAGGACTTGGACGCTCTCCCACGCAAAAGCCCCAACAAGCGGGTTCATCGCCCCTCTTGCCTCAACCCAACTTCGAGAACTCATACCCAGCCGCTCACCCTCATCCACCATGTTCACAGGAATTGTCGAAGACATCGGAGGTAGGTAATCCAAGTCCCCCCATCCAGCAGGCACACTAAATAACAGCACCAGTCGTCTCCCATCTGGACAGGAATGACTCCACCGGCGGCACCACCATGACCTTCACCATCCCGCCCTCGTCCCCTCTCCTCAAGGACTGCCACGAGGGCGACTCCATCGCCGTCAACGGCTGCTGCCTCACCGTCACGTCCTTCACGGCCGACAGCTTCAAGGTCGGCGTCGCGCCCGAGACCCTGCGCATCACCAATCTCGGCTCGCTGGTGCAGGACAGCCGAGTCAACCTGGAGCGTGCCGTGAGGGCCGACACCCGCATGGGCGGCCACTTCGTGCAGGGCCACGTCGACACCACGGCCGAGATCCTGTCCGTGACACCGGACGGGAACGCCCTGACGTTTCGGTTCCGGCCGAGGAACAGGGACATGCTGCGGTACATCATCTTCAAGGGCTTCATCGCCATTGACGGTACCAGCTTGACCGTCACAAAGGTGGACGACGCGGAGGGCTGGTGGGAGATTATGCTGATCTCTTATTCCCAGGAGCGGGTCGTTCTGGCGCAGAAGGAGAAGGGGCACACGGTCAACGTGGAGGTCGACATGATGGCCAAATACGCCGAGAAGTCGCTTGCTGGTATCCTGGGCGCACAGGGTGGTGATGCGTCCATACCGTTGCTGGAGAAAACGGTGCAACGGATCCTTGCCAAACAAAAGCAGTAGTCGGGCCAAAAGATGTCGCTTGAAAATATGTCGCCTACGAGCTGGGTAATTTTCTCAATTGAATAATTAACATAGCTAGGATATCGTGAAGCACCGTCTCAAGCTCTCGGCATCTACATAGGTATACAGGCACTAGGAATACATGGCAACTGGTTCTTGAAAATACTACCGCCTTCTTTCATGCATCGCCCCAGATTTCCGCGAGCTTGTGGCTCAACGCCTTGCTTATCTTCTTCCTTCCGACCAGGTGACCGAGTTGGCCAGAGACGAGCTCTTGCTTGCGCTTCCTGCCCTGCTCGCCGAGCCCACAAGCCTCAAACGCCTTGACAAAGTGATGCGGCGTGCGCCAGCGTTTTTGAATCTCGAGGGCCCGCTCACCCGTCACACCTCTGGTCGTCATCAGCATTTTCAAGAAGACGTCTCTCAAGGTCATGAGTTCGGATTTGGACGACAAGGAGGAGAAGACGGCATAGGTGACGTGGTATCCGCGCGATGGCTGGGTTCGGCGCAGATGCTCCAGCAAGGGCAGGTAATTCTGTGCTGTGATTGATTTCGAGGGGATGACATGCAACGTCTGCTTCTCATACTTTCTCTTGAGCATCGCGGTTAACCGAGACAGGTACTTAACGGTCTCGTCCATTTTGGTGGTTCGTTTCACAAAATACCCATTGACGACCTGGGTGGACGCTATGGCAGATGAAACGGTGTCCTCATATCTCTGCCAAATCTGAGGGTCAATGGAGATGTCCTCGATGATGTAGATGACGTTTCTGATGCCGGAACGCTTCAGACGAAACTTTTGCTCGTGGAATCGCCCGTCCTTGATACTTCCGATCAAGTCATCCAGGCGCTTACGCTCCACAATCCAGTCCAACACGACCTCGTCACCTTCAGCCCCTGATCGCTGAAGCAATGTAGAATCATGACACTTGGCAATCCATTGGGCATCGCCGACTTCGAGACTTCTCATGATCGGAGCGGCGTTTTGCTTGGCAAGCTCGTCTTGCATATAGTCACGGTCCGTCTTGGCCCTTACCTCCCGGACGTCCAAGACCAAACGGACCGTGAATGATCCCGGCGGCAGCGTGATGGGAGTGAAGCTGGGCAACGAGTCATCCGTCGTGACGTCAATTTCTGCACACTCTAGTTCCTTTGATCCAGTGATTTCGTCAATCGTGACCACGTCGGGGGAATGAGGAGTTGGCTCAATCAAAGATGGTGCGGCGGCCTCGTGTGCTTGGGATCGAATTGCGTCTGGACTCTGCGCACCATCTTGTTGCATATCGGCAGCAAACTGACGGGTTTCCTTAATTCGTCTCGCGACTTCCCATCCTTCGTCTGTCAATGCATAACGTCGCAAAGGTCTACCTCTCTCATAGACAAGCTCCTTCTGGATCAACGTCTTCATCGAGTTCCATGCTGTGTAGAATTTGGTCGGATCACTGGGGGCAGTAAAGGACGAGTCGCAGTGCGGTTGTGAAAGCTCAATCAGCTCTGCTTTGGTCAAGCTCGCCGAAGCATCATCGGGAAGAGTGGCTAGACCGATCAACAGGGCGTAGCCGCCAGATCGAAAGCTAGGAACATATAATTTGGGCCCCTTCGTCTTGCGCTTCTTGGTCGCCGGGCCATTCTGCGCGGCCTCGGCCTCGGCCTCCCTTTGCGCTCTTTCAGCAGCTTTCCTCACTTGAGGGTGCTCGGGCATGGGCAGACCGTTTTCCTGGCAATGCGACTTGAGCTTGTCAGTCAGACGCTGGCATAGTTTCGTACCGAACCCCTTCAGCTGTTGCAACTCGGCAGGGTGCTGGAACGCAAGGGGACAGGCCTTGAGGGACTGATAGGCGTTGCGGTATGTGGTGATGCCCTGGGAGTTCTTTTCTCGAGCATTATCGAGCCATTCTTTAACCCAGGCTAGCAATTGCGGATTGGCGCATTCCTCTTCGGCCATGGTAGCAGACCTGACTCGCTCCGCGGCATAAACCCATGGATGAGTTTCTCAGCACGCAAAACAAGAGGTGAGAAAGCCGGGAAGCGAACTCGAACTCGCAGGGGTCGCGTCAAATCATGTGTGCCTCCAAGAGAAGAAGAAGAAGAAGAAGAAGCAAAAGAAGAACAAGAATAAAGCACCAGAGTAAAGGTAGGGCGGGTGATTCACATAGCAAAGCTCAAGCAGATCCAACGAGCATCAGATCTTGGCCACGTCCGCATCGCACTGTCCAGTGATGAGTGATGATGTTCTGACGAGGCGTGTTGCACGCGGATAACGGGTAACGGATAACGCGGATAAGATAAGCGGGGCCCCTCGACGGAGCGTCAGCCAAGCACGTGCCGCGCCATGTGCTGCAGCCTGCAGCATTGAGCAATGACAATGACGACAGAGTCATCTGCCAATTACGGGCCATGATACCGTCACGTTGATACGCATCTGACAAGTTACAACCCTATCCTCGTTCCTCATTGTTCATTGTTCCGACACTGCCCGACTCCGAGACTCCAGCCGACCCCACCGTTGCCTGACCACTGTGACCAGTGGCCCGTCGTCCTGCCGCAGCTTCCCCGAGCTCCCCGTCTGCGCCAGCTCCCCCCCCCCCAGCACCCCCCCAGCTCCCCTGTCCCTGCCTCGAGGTGCTAGGTATGTACCACGTCAGATGGCCAACGCTGCCTCGTTACACAATCACAATTTTCTCATTTTTCTCATGCCTCCAGCTGCGTGCCCAGCTTCTTCCTCCGGTGTGCCCAACAGACACGTCCCATCGACTCGGTATTCGCAGCCATCAACACCAACCGACAAGCCGTCCCTCGGATAACCCAGATCTCCCACCACACCCAAACACACACTAGGTGCCTACTAGCTACCTACCTCCCTAGCCTCCACCATGGATGCCAAGATCCTCGAGGCCTCGGCCAGATATCCCATTGTCGCCGGCCAGAACTACCAGTACGGCACAGCTGGCTTCCGAATGGGGGCTGATTTGCTCACTGGCGTGTCGTTTCGGGTGGGTTTGCTGGCTGGGCTGCGCAGCCGCAGGCTCAATGGACATGCCATTGGTGTCATGATCACCGCCAGCCACAACCCGGCCCCCGACAACGGTGTCAAGATTGTCGACCCCATGGGTGAGATGCTTGAGCAAGAGTGGGAAGAGTATGCAACCCGGCTGGTCAATTGCCCTACCGACCAGAAGCTCCTCGACACCTACAAGACCCTGGCTGCCAAGCTCAAGATTGACATCAACTCCCCCGGCCGCGTCGTCTACGGTCGTGATACCCGGCCATCTGGCCACAGACTTGCTGCTGCTCTGGCTGCTGCTCTGGATGCGACTGGAACCGAATACACCGACTTTAAGATCGTGACGACTCCCCAGCTCCACTACCTCACCCGATGCGTCAATACCGAAGGCACGCCAAAGGCCTATGGTGAACCAAGCGAAGCGGGCTATTACAAGAAATTCGCTGATGCCTTTGTCCGCGCTCTGAAAGGAAGGAAGATTCAGGGCCAACTCACTGTGGATTGTGCCAATGGCGTTGGAGGGCCCAAGTTTGCGGAAATGCTCAAGTACATTCCCAAAGACGTTACTGGTTTCAATGTCAAGCTTGTCAACGACGATGTTCTCCGACCCGATCACCTCAATCGTGACGTAAGCAGCCCATGATGCTTTGATGGACTAGGTGTTTCTACGCCCTTCATGTCTTGCGCAGAATCTGCTCTCTAACCTGTGACCATAGTGCGGTGCCGACTTTGTCAAAACGAGGCAGCGACCCCCCCAAACCTCCAGACCTGAATTTGGTGTGCGTTGCTGTTCCTTGGACGGTGATGCCGATCGCCTGATTTATTACTGGACCGATGTGACTGGCTTCTTCATGTTGGATGGAGACCGAATCTCCTCGCTCTATGCTTCATTCATTGACGATCTGGTCCATTCTGCTGGTCTGAAAGAGGAGTTACAAATCGGTGTTGTCCAAACCGCCTATGCCAACGGGGCAAGCACCACCTACATTGAGAAGCGTCTGCGGCTCCCTGTTGTTTGCACTCCTACCGGAGTGAAGCATCTGCATCATGCTGCCCGCCAGTTCGATGTTGGTGTCTACTTTGAGGCCAACGGGCACGGAACGGTCGTCTTCTCGCAAGAAGCCCTTGACGCCTTCCGGAAGACGGACCCTCAATCACCCGCACAAAAGGATGCCCTTGACACGTTGCTTGCAGTCAATGATTTGATCAATCAGACTATTGGAGACGCGTTTTCCGATCTGTTGATGGTGGAGGTTGTGTTGGCCCACAAGTGCTGGACTTTGCAGGACTGGGCTACGGCCTATAATGATCTTCCCAACCGTCTTGTCCGAGTCGAAGTCGGCAACAAGGACCTTTTCCAGGCATACGATGCGGAGCGACGTCTCAGCCACCCCCCCGGCTGTCAGGACGAGATTGACCAAGTCGTTCGGAAGTACACCACAGCCCGTTCATTTGCCCGAGCCAGCGGCACCGAGAACGTCTGCAGAGTCTACACCGAGGCCGCCACCCGTTCCGAAGCAGATGAACTTGCCACCAAGGTGGCTCATATCGTCAAGCAGTTTGGATCGTAGGACGTCCGCTGACTTTTCGACGGCAAGCGAACGAAGAATGGAAAAGGACAGAATGCCAACCCAGAAAGAAGGACGACACAACGAGGCGAGGGCACTCACTCTGTGATGGGAATCAATCTAGTGGACGGACATGGGAAAGTTGACCAACGTTGCAAAGCACACAAGGATTGCGGGAAAGGCAAGCAAAGACAAGCAGTGTGTGGATGTGGATGGATTGACACGATGATGATGTCTCATGACTGGGAAAGGGAAAACAACCGACCAGTTTCGGTCGCAGTTTGGTCGCAGCGTTCTCTTCAAGAAAGGAAATATGAAAGAAGGAAAGAAAAAAACAGCCAAAAACGTACCAATACAGATGAGATGACATGATGTGCAGCTGCATGATTCTTGTGGTCTCTTTATTTCAGGGCTTGCTCTTATTTTTTTTTTTATTTTTTTTTCACGTTCATCCATGACCGTCTGTCTACCTGTAAAGTGGACCGGTCGACAATGTGAGGCAGCGACAGCTGAGCGGGCGGAGCGCGTCACGCAGATGAAATGGCATGTCGTTTCTGAATCTGTTCTAGGAAGCGCCCTCGAGCAAGGCCAATCCCCCCCAACAGTAGTGGACGCTGTTTGTGCATTGTCTTGTCTTGTGGGGGGCACAGCGAACAAACGACAATGGGGCTTGACTCTTCTTGTGGGGCCTCTACTCGGGAATCAAGAAACGGGAAACGGGAAACGGGAAACGGGATGGAATCATGTACTGGAATGGTTTTATTTATTTTTCCTTCCTCCCCCGTCTCTTTTTGAGATTTTAGATCATGGGGATTTTTTATTTTTTTTTCGTGTGTGTGTGCGTGTGTCTCGTATGTTTGATGTGTTCTTTTTGGTTTGTATTTATTTTGTGCGCTGCATCGTTTGTGTTTCTCATGTTCATGCCCGCTGGTTATTGCTTCTCTTGCTCTCTCTGTCTCTCTCACCGGCTCTCTTGCTGTCTCTCTCTCTCTCTCTCTTTTTTTTTTTCATCTTTTGTGCCCGTCATTCTGATTTTATTTTTTGGGGAGGGGCCGGGCGTCATCTTAACACATACGGTACGTGGCCTGTCCAGAGGATGATCGCGTAGCATCATCCGTCTGAAAGTCGTACCGGATCTCAATGTCCAGGTCGCGGCGGTTCTTGGCATTGGGCCTGACGTCGAGGTTGCACGAGATCTCCTCGCCTTGCTGGACCGTCAGGACGTCCTTGAAGTAAAAGACGGTCTGCTTCCAGTGGGTGTACTTTGTGTGCGGGCCCGTGGAGAAGCGGATGGGCTTGTGGCACGCGGTGAAGTCAATGTCGAACCAGGAGACGAGGGCGTGGATGAAGTCGTCGCGCTTGATGGCGATTTTGAAGGGCGTGGCAAACGTGAGGTCGGCCACGGTGCAGGTGTAGAGGTCGAGGGTGAGGACGGGGGTCGGGTCCGTGACGACCGTCTTGAGGTCCACCGTGTCGACGAGGGGCTCGGACAGGGCCGTCTCTTTGAGGGGCGTGTAGTCGAAGCCGTAGACGTTGTCCCAGACTAGACAGGTGTGAGTTTTTTATCTTTTCTTTTTATCTTTTTTTTTTCTTTCAGGAAAAAGAAGAAAAGGTCATATTGCTGATCGCGCGCAGGGGTGTGTGAAGAGGGCTCAAGGAGGCTCAAGGAGGAGGGGATAAAGAAACGTACATCCAATCTTTTCTTCCTTGTAGTCGCCATCCTCGATACCAGCAAAGAAAATGGTGGCCTTGTCGGGGAAGATGAGGCCGTCCTTCTCGAGGTACTTGTCACGGGCATACAAGACGGTGTCCAGCATGCTCTCGTAGAGGAGGAAGTAGCCCATCCACTCGGAAATGATGATGTCCACCTTGGGGAAAGGCAGCTCAATCTCCTCCATCTTGCCCTGGATCAGAGTAATCTTGTCCGACAGGCCATTGACCTTGACGATCTCGCGGGCCTTGAAGATTATGGAGGACATGTCAACGCCGATGACGTGTTTGGCGCCAGCTTTGGCGGCGAACCTAGAGACGAAGTTTCTTCGTAAGCGCCATGTTCTTCTTCAACCCCTTCCCGCCTTCCAGCCCAACTGTGTCAATTTAAAAAAAAAAAAAAAAAAAAAAAAAAAAAAAAACCGCGGCGGAGCTCCGACTCGTGATGCCAAGCTTCGAGTGAAGCGTCGTACAAGTCTGAGCTCTGCATCTCCTCCTGCTCCTCATTGTTTGTTTTGGTGGATGTAAAAAAAGAACATACATGGACAAGATGGCGGTGCCGCAGCCAACATCGAGAACAATCTTGTCCTTGAAGAGGTGCTTGTTCTGCACAATGGCATTCATGTAAGACCGCGTACGAACTTCATCTTTCTATTTCCATTTTTTGTTTCCCACGCGCGCAAGTCAGCACTCGTCACCTTTTCGTTTCGACTGAGGTGAAACAAGGCGCCCCCGCACCGCCCTCGAAAAGTATTTGCCAACAGCCACAAGCCGTGCAACACGGCACTTCCTCTTCTTCTATGTTTCTCTGCCGGTTGGCGTGGCAAGAGCGGGGGTTTGTGCCAGCGCAGTGCAGCAGCGGGGAATAAAGGGGTAGCACAAGCTCACCAGCATTTCCTCGTGGATGCCTATTATTCCTCGCGTGGCGCGAAAAATCGGTCAGTCCAAGTCTGTCTCTCTCTCGACAAAATCCAGCCCTCTTTTAAACAAGAAAAAAAATGAAAAATGAAAAATGATAGGGCGAAAATCAAAGAGGTGCTGCTGAGTCCGTACCATGATGATCGTAGCTAAGAGTTTCTGTCAGTTTCAGTGTTTGAGGTGCGCGGTCTGCGGAATAAAAGAAGGAAGATGGAAACAAGAATAAACGATGACAGATGATTCAGCAACAACAACAACAATACACACCTCTTGAAGTAGTGCTGCTCGCTGTGGGCGAGAGCCTTCATGCGCTCCTCGGCGAGCTCAATGTCCGTCTTGTCGCCGCTCATTGTGCACTATGAATACCCCGTGCGGGATGGGAAGACAGAGACTGGGTGGAATTCGCAGACGACGAGGTGCAAAAGGTCGCGGCCCAGCAGACTGAGACGGCAGCTCTGCAGGTTTTGGTCGGGCAGAAAAAAACAATTTATTGCCGTCACCGCCCTTGCGCCAGGCTGGCCGCACTTGGGCCGGGCAGGCAGGCACCAGACGGCCCGCCCAGCCAGGCGCCACGTCGAGCGACTCGAGGCTCTGCGCTCATCAGGCTATCAGCCATGCTTCACGCAATCACGGTGCGGACTTGATGTGAGCTTCCTCGTCTTGATCGGTGCATTCATGCTGTTGCGCCCAATGGCACGGTGCAGGCTTCCCTTTTCCCCAGGCCTTGTCATTTAAAATGTATCTCTATCTCATCTCGCCATCTCCGTTTCGGCCCTGGAAGAACGCCCACACGCCATGACATGCGACAAGAAAACAAGACGTCGCGACACTGGTGAAAATCAAACCGGCAGACAAAAACTCCATATCTTTCCATTCTATTCTCGTTCCTTACACCAGCAAAACGCTGTTGATGCAGCCCTCGTTCTCGGGATTGTTGGTAATCTGCGCATAGCGGCCCCAGACAACCTTTCCACCGGCCGTCACCAGGCCCAACTCGCTGACATTGACCTCGATGATGGTACCCTTTGTCAAGACACCCAGCTGCGTGTAGAGCGGGTTCTGCGGGTTCTTCTTGACGCCAATGATGGGCAGCTGCACGGTGACGCCGAGCTCGGGGTGAGTCGTGTTGGCGTGACGGTACCGCAAGCCCATGGGGCGAATGAAGCGCTCGTACTTTGGGTTCCGTCGCGTGAAGTCGGGCCCGACAAACGTGGGCTTGGTGATCATCCGCTTCCAAGCCTTCTTCTGCACCTTCTTGCCCGTCTTGACGACGCTGAACATCTCCTGCTCGCTGATGCCGCGCACCTTGGGCAGGGGCACGGCAAACTTGGCCGCCTTCTCGGCCCGCTTGTTCTTGATGGCGCTGCTGAGGGCCTTGGCGGTCGACGGGTTCGTCCGGTCGAGCAGGTACGAGGGCATGGGCGTCGAGGGCTCCTTCTCGTCGGCCGTCTTGATGTTTCGCTCCTCGTGCGCCTTGATCTGCTTCTTCATCTGGATCTTCTCCTTGTGACGCTTCTGCTGGTGCAGCTTGGCCCGCAGCCCGCGCAGGTTCTGGGCGTCCTTGGAGGCCTTGTGGCCCTCTCGCGCGGTTCTCTTGCGGACTCGTTCTTCATGATCCAGACGACGGCCGTGCAGCTTGCGCCACCGTTCCATGTACTCATTTTGAGGCTATATGGGGGGGAGAGAAGAGAAATGTCAGACATGACTTGTCAAATGCGGGAAAGGAACAAGAAAGGAGAACCGTAGCTTACCATGTTGACTTGAATTTGTTTCCCCTCGTCGCGTTCCGGGACCTTGGTTAGACAGACCTTCTTCACTCTACTTCGTGTGGAGGAAAAGTGAGGTGGATCTGGAGTTGAAATTTCGCGGCCGCTTGCCGCCACCCACCCCTTCGACCCGTGAAAAGACACGCAGCCCCGGCCACGTGCCCCACTTTCTTTTTCACACCACAAGCTGCTCGGACGTTCGGCCGAACGCTTCTCCGCCAACTTTGGGGAACCTCGCCTGAACTTTTTTCGGACTTGTTCTCGACGGCGGAAGTAACAGCGGCAGCAGCGGCAGCGACAACGAGGCAAGCGTCCTCTTCACCTATCTTCGCAGAAAGGGACAAGAAGAAGAAGTAGAAGACGGCGACGGCGACGGCGACGGCGACGACGGCAAAATAGGTGCCTCGTCGCGCCAAGTCTCGCCATGAGCAGAGCCCTCCTCCGCTCCGTCCTGGAGCTTCGCGCACCCCCATCACCATCACCATCACGCTCAACATCCTCAACGACGACTCGCCGCGCCCTCGCCGCGCTGCCCCTCCTCAGCCACCGCCGCGCCTTCACCAGCACTCACCCCATCATCGAGCCCGCCCAGCCGCCGCACGCAAACGCGCCCAACCCCTCCGACAACCAGGTCCGGCCCCTGGCCTTCAAGAAGAGCCACCCGTCGGCGCCCCCGACCCCCATCCAGGACTCGGTCAGGAACCTGCTCCCCTTGCTGGCCGCCCAGCCGGGCCACTACATCACCGTCCACATCCACGGCTTCCCCTACCTCGTCCAGCAGGGCGACCAGATCCGCCTCCCGTTCCGCATGCCCGGCGTGCTGCCCGGCGACGTGCTGCGCCTCAACCGCGCCAGCGTCCTCGGCAGCCGCGACTACACCATGAAGGGGGCGCCGCACGTCGACGAGCGCGTCTACGAGTGCCGCGCCACGGTCCTGGGCGTCGAGTCGGAGCCCCTCCGGGTCAAGGTCAAGAAGAAGCGGAGGCAGCGGCGGATGAGGCACGCCAAGAGCAAGCATCGCTATACGATTCTGCGCATCTCGGAGCTCAACATTAAGAACCTGGACGACGAGGACGTGGAATGAGGGGATATTTTTCTTTTTTAAAATGAAGAAATGAAAAAAAGGTTTTTCAAAACAAGGGGGTCTGCTTTCTGTTTGTTTTTGCATAGTGTGGAACAAAGGGTGGATTTCTTCCCTCGTCTCCCTCCAAGAGAACAAGGATCAAAATACTGGCTCTATACGCTGGCTGTACGATAGAATGAGAAGATGAAACCGGAACGATACATGTCGTCCATAATTCGGCCATTCACATCAACAATTATATTCGCATTTATATGAACAATTATATTCCAGAATCAAATTCACAAATTCACAAGTCCTTCACAATTTTCTTCACATGCACACGCTCACTCACATCAACATTCACATGAAGAATTATATTCACAATCAAATTGACACGCACACGCATGTCCACATTAACATTCACATCCACATTCACATAAAAAAATTCATTCACAATCATATTGACATGCACACGCACATCCACATCAACATTCACATTAGCAATCACATGAACATTCACATGAGTAATGAGATTCCACGTCATATTCACAGTCACACGCACACGCACATCCGCATCCGCATCGACCCAACTCCCACCCCAAAACAAAACCCAGACAACAATCACAACCCCCCCACCCCCCCCCCCCCCCCCCCCCCCCCCCACACAAAAAGAGACAACCCCCCAGAAAAAACCCACGATCCATTTTAGTATGGAAAAATAAATTGTAATCAAAAAAAAGATATCCATATTCAAACAGAAAGAAAGAAGAAAAAAACCGCTAGCTATGCTGCCGCCAACAATTAAAAAAAAAAAAGCTCCCCCAAAAGCCACCCCCACCCGTTGTCAAACACCAAAGACACCATTTAGCCCCCCAGAAACAAAGTAACAACATAAAAAAGAAGAAACACCGAGCAGGTGCCATGAAAGAAAAGGACAGGAATACTACATGCTGAGAAAAAGAAAAATCCTACTCCTGGCGTGTGATGGCCCATTCTGGCACCCGAGTTTTGTTACTTCCCTCCAATCCAGCAGGAATAACATAAAGGATACAGGGTCCGAGCCAACATGGGTAAAAAAAAGAAGGGGGGTGCTTGTCTTCGTCTTCTTCTCCTTCTTCTTCTCCTTCTTCACATCCGCCCAGCCATGGCCTTGCGTATACTCGTCCAGTACGCCTGCGGCCACACGCCCGCGCTCTCCGCCTCCGTCGGCATCCTCTCGCGGCATCTCGCCACAACGCTCTGTATAATCCTGCCCAGCAGCTCCTCGTCAATCGGCAGCGCCCGGTCGCCAAACTCGGCCGGGTACAGGAACGGATCCGACCCATGCAGCAGCTCCTCGCACGTCGGCCGCATGTGCAGATCCCGGTTCAGGCAGCGCCTCATGGTGCGGACCAGCGACGGCGGGACCGACACGCCGCCCACGGCCCGCGACGGGAACTCGATCGTGTGGTCCCAGTTGATGATGGCCTGGCACCGCGCCATCTGGTTGGCA
The DNA here is from genome assembly GCA_018360365.1 of Claviceps citrina. Taxonomy (NCBI): domain Eukaryota; kingdom Fungi; phylum Ascomycota; class Sordariomycetes; order Hypocreales; family Clavicipitaceae; genus Claviceps; species Claviceps citrina. Next base: position 36,195 of record SRQA01000013.1, read on the forward strand.
ATGTGGCCAAACGGCGGCAGCCCGTACACCATCTGGTAGAGGATGCAGCCGAGGGACCAGATGTCGCTCGGCTTGCCCAGCTTGACGAGCTTGGGCCGGCCCGGCATGCGGCCCCCGCCGCCGCGGGGGTTGTTGGCGTCCATGAGGGACTCGGGCGACATGTAGCTCGGGGTGCCGACCTGCGTCTCGCGGTGGACATTGACCGTCTCGTCCGTCTGGATCGCGTTGGCGATGCCAAAGTCAATCAGCTTGAGCCGGCCCTGGACGAGCACAAAGTTGGCCGGCTTCAGGTCCGAGTGCACAACGTCGTGCTGGTGCACCGACTGCAGGCACTCCAGCATCTCCTTCCAGTAGAAGCGCACAAACGCCGGATCAAACTTGGCCGACTCGGGATTCTGTCGACAGGTAAGGAGTTTGTTCAGGTCAAGCTCACCCATCTCCATGAGCTGAAAATCTTGTTAGCGCCTCGACACACAGAAAGGGAGAAGATAGAAAGAAAGAAAGAAAGACGTGCCAGCGTGAGAACCTGCTTCTCCGAGTTCATCTCATGATCGTACAGGTCAATCACCCGGTCCACACCCTTGAGCCGCGCAAGCAGATCAATCTCGCCCCTGTAACCCCGGATGGTGCCCTCGTCTGCATTCTCCAACGCCACCCGCTTCAGCGCAAACATCTTGCCATTCTCGGCCGTGACCCGGTACACCTTGGCGCTGCCGCCTCTGCCGAGACACTCCAGCCGGGTGTAGCACTTGCCGTTGACCCGGAGAACGTTTCGCCGCTGCTTGGCCTGCGTCGTGGTCGCCGCTCCGGCCGCCGACGTGGCGGCATCCAGGACGGACATTTTCGGCGGCGGCGGCGGCGGAGCCGCGCGGTGAGGCGTGTTGGTGACAATCGAAGCAAGAGGCTTCCGCTCTGGTGACGCCGCCGGGTTGACGCCGCCTCCAAGATGGGGGGCACTCGGGTGCCGGACAACAACGACGGGCTTGTCCTGCTCTGACGATGCCGGCCGGGCCGGTCGTTTGAACGTGATGGGATATTCGTTCTCTTGGTCGTGCACCGACGGCATCTCGATGCGTTTGGGGAGCATCTCTTCCGGCACCGTGATGTGATCGTCGCGGTCGCGGCGCGCCTCAAACGGCACGCCACGAGATGAGCGTCTCGACGAGCCCAGGTCGGCGATTTCCAGGGCCGGGGCGTGACGCCGATGCCCGGCCCGCGAAGCACTGCCGCTCACGGGGCTGCCCGAGTTGAACTGAATGGCTTCATGGTAGATGGATGATTCCGGGCCATCCTCGGCCGCCTGGCTCTGGCCCTGGCTCTGGTTCTGGCTCTGGCTCTGGTTCTCACCCTCCGTGCTGCGACGAGGTGCGGCCTGCTCCCCCTCGGCGTGTGCCTCGCCCTCCTCGCTCTGACGCCGTCTGCCTCGTCTCGCCGGCCCGCTCAGGAAGCTGCCCGACAGCTTGCCGACGCGCTTGATGCGCATCGAGCTCTGGGGATTCACGTCTTCGGGACGAGCTGCCCGCGTCGACGGATAGCGAGACGCGCTGCCGTGGCTGCCGGGGTTCCGCACAGCGCTCTCGGGCGCCTCCGGCTGGTCCGGCTCTGCCTCCAGGTGAGAGCGGTCCGCCATGGATCGGTCCAGGATCGATCTGTTGCCAGACGAGGGCCCCGAAGAGCTTATTCGGTTTCGGCCGGCCGAGGACCCGATGGCAATCCGCACAACTCTCTCGCCGTGCGACGGCGTGTTGACTTCCTGCCGCTGCTCCCGCTGCTCCCGCGGCTCCCGCTGGGGCTGGGGCTGGGCCTCCTGCTCCACGGCCTTCTCATGACTCCCGGTGCGGCTCGGGGGAGGGACGGAAACCCGCTGGGCATTGGTCCGAGACGTCGACGTCGAGCGCCGGCTTCCAGGTCCCATCTGACTGAGGCTGTTGTGCGGAATGCCGCCCAGCCGGACCACCCGCTTCCTAACGGGACTCGCCTCCTGGCTCTGGCTCGCGTGGGAGGCCTTGGCGGCCTGCTGATCATCGTTGGCCGGCAGCACACCCAGCTGCGCACTCCCCGAGCGTAGATGCCGCCGGTCCTGGGCCGCAGCGGCAGCGGCAGCGGCAGCAGCACCGGCGGAGGAAGAGCCGCTCCCGTTCAACGCACTGGTCCGTCTTCGCGTCACGGGCGCCGGCACCGAGGGCGCAGCCTCGGGCACATCGTCTTGCAGGAGCGCCTTGGTCAGAGCAGACAGCTTCATCGGCACGGGAATCTCGTCCTCCGAGCTATCGTCGTGGAACTGTTGTTGCTGCTGGTGCGGTGACTGGCCTGCCGGGGCGGCGACAGCAGCGGCTCCCGTCGTTGTAGCAGCCGCCGCCTGATGACTCTCACTCCTGCCGGCCATGGCAGCCATTTGCCGTGACAGCGGCCGCCGCACAGCCTGTCGTTGCGAGACTCTCCGAACGGGGCCCGCGCCCGCGCCCACGGCCATCGGCGTCGGCGACGCAGTCGTCGCCATTCTGGATCCGAAAAGACGCGTACCTGCTGCTTTGTACAAACGCCGACTCCGGGGAATAGCAAGTCGCCAAGATCAAAGTAAAGAAATAACGTGTCGGCCTTTTTTTCGTCGCGTACGTGTCGTCAGAAAAAGCAGACCATGACCCCTATTCCCCCCACGATTGCCCACGTATCGCGAGGTGGGGAACACAACCGAGAAAAAAAAATCTTCCTGTAGCTGATGCTTTTTTCCGTCTTTGATGGCCGTACTTGAAAGTCAGTCGTTCGATGCAGAAATTGGGACAATGGAGCTTTGGGTTTGGGGGGGGGGGGGGGTCTTCGGGAAAAAAGGCGTTGTGTTGGCATTATTTTGGGGGTGGTGGGGCGGGGCGGGTGGAAGACAGCCAGTGGAAGCGCGGCGGGTTGCCCCGGACAACGGAGTCTGATGGCCAATCATGTTCAGGGGCAACGTGGGCCGTGGAGGACCGGGGGGGATGTGAGAAGAGAAGAGAGCGCATGCGGTTCCTGGAGTTCCTGGAATCCACCAACCACACCAAGCACTGAGCAGCTTCCGCATCCCCCCATCCAGCACGAATCTCTCGCCCTCACTCCCACCCCTCTCACCCTCTCTCTCGTCTGCCTCGCTCGCCCTCCGCCGTCCCGCCATCATACATGCCTTCATGATGGCAGCGCAAAAGGGGCAGCACGCCCGGGGCATGCTCCCCCTCCTCCGCCTCCTCCTCCCCCTGCTGCTGATGCTGCTGCTCTTCTGCGGCGCGGCACACGCCTCAGCCGGAGACCGCTCGCCCGCATTCCGAAATTGTCTCGACGTACGTCGTTGGGATCATTCCCTTACTCCCCTCTATCGCGTCACTGCAGCATGATCCATCTGAGGTGTTGATCTGCCTCCTTCGCCGTCTAACCTATTAACCTCCCCGCATCATGGACAGATCTGCAAATCCGAAAACTGCGGGCCCGGCAAGACGCCCACGCCAATCCGTAGGTTCCTCCTCCTCGCACCTCTCGATTTCCAACGAAGAAAAAAGAAAGAAAGGAAGAAAACGACATGTCAATTCACACATCCTTCTCCACACACCCGTAGCCCTCCTCCGCCGCCTCCTCCTCTGGAACTGCGCCTCCGAATGCGACCACACATGCCAGCACATCGTCACCGCGCAGCGCCTCTCGGCCCACCAGCCCATCGTCCAGTTCCACGGCAAGTGGCCCTTCCGCCGCCTCCTCGGCATGCAAGAGCCCTGCAGCGTGCTCTTCTCGCTCGGCAACCTCGCCGCGCACCTCGACGGCCTCGGCAAGATCCGCCGCCGCATCCCGCCCGGGTACACCCTCCGGCCGTTCTACGTGCTCCTCGCCCGCATCGGCATCGCGAGCTGGGTCGCCAGCGCCGTCTTCCACACCCGCGACTTCAGGATCACCGAGGAGCTCGACTACTTCGCCGCGGGGGCCAACGTCCTCTACGGCATGTACTACGCGCCCGTGCGCGTCTTCCGGCTCGATCGGCCGGGCTGCTCCCGCCGGAGGAGCGTCCTCCGCGCGTGGACGGCGCTGTGCCTCGTGCTGTACGCCGGGCATGTGGCCTACCTCAAGGGCGTGCGCTGGGACTACACGTACAACATGGCGGCCAATGTCGTGGCCGGCGTGGTCCAGAACCTCTTGTGGAGCTGGTTCAGCATCACGAGCTATCGCCGGTCCGGCAGCCTCTGGTCCATTGTGCCCGGTGTCGTGGTGGCTTGGGTCATGGTGGCCATGAGCATGGAGCTGTTCGACTTTCCGCCCTGGCTGGGCTGTATCGACGCTCATAGCCTGTGGCATCTCATGACCATTGGTCCTACTGTTCTGTGGTACAAGTAAGTAAAGTCCTACCCCAACACAAGGATACCCATCTACATTACATGTGCGCGACGTTCCCTTCTTCTCGCCACGGCGCTAAAAAAATGTCACTCGTGTCGCAGTTTCTTGGTCAAGGATGCCCAAGACGACATTGTCGGAACCGAAAAATACAAGTCATAGGATGTGACAGGGCAGGGGCACGCATAATATATTGACCCGACGTCTTTGATTATCGCTGACAACTAGAAATATACCGCTACAAATATCACAATCGCCGTTACAAAAAGAAACCTCCCGTCATGTTGCTCCGCATGTGTGCAAAACGGCTGCCAATATCAAACAGCTGGCATCAACTCCCAGAATTCACAAAAAGAAACAAAAACTTGGCCGGGTTTCCAATCACACCTCCCATCTACCCAAGGTCGCCTGCAACATCTGAGGTACCCGTCATGAACATCTCGTATGGCGTTAGAGAGAAGAGGGTGGTGAGGGGGGCAGGCGGGAAGGGGGCAAGGGTATCATGAATTTTGGTGTCCCCACCATGAGAGAAAAAAAATTGAGCGTAGATGGGTGTCTACCGTTGCTTGTTATGTTTCCTCTCATGATGCAATCAGTGAGTGACACGCACACTAGCACACCCCAATTGCACCATGCAACGTCTGTCGAGGTATGTGGACGTCTCAACCCTTCGAGTGCGGTTTCCTGGGCGCGGATCGATTGAAGCAAAAGAATCATGGCTCTTGAAGTTTGTTGAGTTTGATTCAACTGGATGAGCAGTCCATACGGAATCAGGTGCTGAGCAGGTCTCGCACCGAAAGGCCGCGGGCGTTCAGATTGGAACTCGTTCCTCGCCTGTCGTTGTTCAGCATCAACAGCGCGGCGGTGGCCTCTTGATCGACATCAGATTGTGGGTACAGAGCAGGGCTGGTGAGGGTCGAGCCCGGCGCACTGCTCTGGGTGTACATGCCATGCCGCTGCTGCGGACCAAAGGCGGGCGAGGCTCCCGCTGAAAAACTGAAGCTGTAGTGTCGCTGGTCCGCCAAGACAGACGAGTGCGACGGATGACGAAGACGTGCATGCTCGGCTTCCAAGCCTGGAAAGACGGAGCAAAGTTGGTACAAGCGGTCAGAGGGCGCGGGGAGAAGGGGCGACGCCGTATCTGAGTCGGACATGTCCACATCTTCGGGCTGGTGGTCCCTTGGATCGGCATGAAAAGTCGGATGAAAGTCCCGGATCGAGGGTAACGACTTGTTGTATGCTGCTTCTTCGTGGCTTTGGTCTTCACCATGCCGCTCCTGAAGCCTGGATACACAATCCTGAAGATATCGCAGGTACTCGATGGAGGCCTGGTGACGGAGGCGAGCGGATGAGCAGGGGGGCAGGGAAATCATGGTGTGGGAAATATTGGTAGGTGATGAAGCCAGGGAAAAAACAAGAAAAGACTCACCTGAAGTATGGCGAGCTTATGCATTTCGCCAGTGCAGGCAGGTATCATGCCCTTGAGAACAGCAAATTCTTCATTCATCTTGCTCCGTCGTCTCCTCTCGATCAGGCTGTGAGCAGTCTTCCTGGCAATCTTGCGTCCGGCGGCACTGGTGGCGCTGGGCGGCTGCTGCTTCTTCTTCACACCATCGCTGGTGTTGTTGTTGTTGTTGTTGTTGTTGTTGTTGCCCTTGTTGGCCGCCGCCTTTGGCGTGCCAGTCGACGACGCCTTGGCGCCGGCTCTGGTGGAGTCCTTGGTCGATGAGGACTCGGCAGAGTCTACCTGCGTCCGGGGCTTCATCTGAATGATTCTCCTAGACCTAGCTGGAGGAGGAGGAAGAGCAAAGGAAGAGCTATAATTGTCCTTGCCGTTGTCTCTGATGGCAGATGATCGACGACGGGCCTTGACCGTTTCAGCCACCTGTGATGGATATGCAGCTCGAGGGGATGAAGAGCTTGGCGTGGGGAGCAGATGGGAAGTCGTCTTGCGGGTCGAGGCGTGGTTTGCATCGGCAGCAGAAATGCGCGATCCATCATGAATGGCAGGTGGCGGCAGTTCAAAGGCGGGATGGATAGACGAGAGATGCTGGGCGCCGTCCTTGCCCTTGATATCGGTGGACGAGCCGGGGGTCGGCGGAAGAAGCGGTTGAGGCATGGCGGAAGGCGGCGTGGACTCGAGAAGAGACGCTGCTCGATTGCCTCGGCAGCCGGATAGGCCCAAAAGGCGAGGGTTGGATCAGAGTGTCACTCTGATGGATTGGGCAGGTCCCGAGCCAGATACGTCTGCTGGCTGCGTTGGGCGGATCAGGGGTTGCACAAGACGGTGCAAGCAAGGGTGCCGAGACGCCAGATCTTGATCTTGCTTTTGAGGGGGTAACTCGGTAACTCTGCTTGCCGGCGCTTCTCCTGTGCTGGGCCCAACGTATTTTTGCCTCCTTGTCTTGACTCCGTTGATGAGAGCAACGTCGTGCGCAGACGGCCAGCCAGAATAGAGGAATAGAGGCTCAACGCGGCGGTGAAGCCCAGGCGCAGATTCGGAGTTTGAGCGAATATCCCGGCGAGGAACAGCACAGCACAGGCCAGAGTCGTTGCGAAGGGCGGGTGCCAGAAGCAGAGTCTGCAGGCAGAACAAACGGTGGAATATGAAGAGGGCCACGACGAAGCGCAGAGGAGAGGAGAGAGAGAGAGAGAAAGGAAAAGGCCGCAGATGTCAAGGTTGTGAAGGAAGAGGAAGGGGCAAGTTGTCCCGCCAGACGGAGACGAGGGAAGGAAGTCGCATCTGGCTGATGCACGGCCGGGGACGGTTGGCCGGCTCGGGAAATACAAGCCCCAGGCTGCCTACAACTACTAGGAAGGTGCTAGGCACCCAGAGGCTAGTACGTACTAGGTACATGTTGTAGCGACTAGTGGACACGGTACACCCCACTGTAGCCGGGCAATTGTGGGCGGCAACGGAAGCAAGCAGCAGACGCCCGCCCGGCACCAGGAGGCTGGCACCTGGCACCTGGCACCTGGCACCTGGCACCTGGCAGTGTGGCAACTCAGCAGAGTCAATGCCCACCGCCCACCGCCCACCGCCCACTGCTCACTGCCTCACGCACGCCGCAGAGTTCCAGTCCCAGACAACAGACAACAGACGCCACCCCCGTCCACACGCGGCCACCTTGGCACCTTCCCCCCCCCCCCCAGACCGGGGTCGGCCACCTTGGCATTGACCAAGCATCATCCACGAAATGGTCGCGTGCTCCGCGGCCGCTCCCTGGGCTCTCGGAAACGCGGCTCGGCCAATGAAAAGGCCGCGTCCGCCCATGTGCCCTTCCCAAGATCGACCGCCCCGTCTGTGCGTCCCAGGTGTTGTTTGCGGTCGCGCCGGCGTTGTTGGTTGGTGCTGCGCGGGCGAGCGAGCACGTGCTTCACCAGAAACTTCAGAAGCAATCACCACGGGCGTGCACCACGGGCGTGCACCACGGGCGTGCACCAGATGTCGTGACGAGATAAGCCGCATGATGCATCATGCACATGCGCCCTTGCTCGGCTGCCTCGCTCCAGAGTTCGCACCCGAGGCTGTCGATGCGTCGGCGACAGACGTTGAATACGACCTAGTTGGGTAGGTAGGTAGGTGGGCAGATGTCACACACATCACGGCAGGCAAGGCTAGGGCAGGGTAGGGTACTCGGTGGGCTCCGGAAGATACGGGAGAACATGATGCAAAAAAAAAAGAAGAAAAAAGAAGAAGAAGAAGAAGAAATCCACAATCGAGTCTGTACGAATCGACACAGGACGCTTCACCAGACACCGTAGAGGCAGGCATGTTTACAGAACCAAGTCCATTTCATCCCATCAGTCCGTCCGTCCGTCCGTCCGTCCGTCCTATTGCCTGAATACCCAAACTACGCACCATGGTTGACAAGAATCATGCTTTTTACCAATTGGGCCAGATTCACACACACACACACACAAATCCAGAACCCCCCTTCCCAGATTCCGTCTCCTGCGTCATCTTACACCTCGTTGCTGGGATACGTCACCCGCGTGGTGGCGTTGAACTCCTCCTTCAGAGCGCGGATGTTGACAAACCGAGTCAGCAGGTTCGCACTGCCGGCCTTGTCGTCCGTGCCCGAGGCACGGGCACCACCAAAGGCCTGCTGGCCGACCACGGCACCGGTGCTCTTGCAATTGATGTAGAAGTTGCCGGCGGCGTTGCGGAGCTTGTCCTCGGCGAGGCGGATGGCCGCGCGGTCGCGGGCGAAGACGGCGCCCGTCAGGCCGTACTCGGAGGTGGAGTCGACCAGCTCGCAGGCCTTGCCAAAGGCCTCGTCGGTGGTGGTGGTGGAGGAGGAGGAGGAGGCGTCGTCATCGTAGACGTACGTCGTCAGGATGGGGCCGAAGAACTCGGTCGACAGGAACTTGTGGGCCGGGTTGGTGGTCCGGAAGACGGTCGGGTGGACAAAGTAGCCCTTGGACGAGTCGTGCTTGCCGCCGGCCACGAGCTCCATCTCGCTGTCCGTCTTGGCCTCGTCAATGGCGGCCGAGAGCTTCTCAAAGGACGCGGCGTGGATGACGGGCCCGCAGAAGTGGGCGTGGTTCTGGGGCTCCCCCACCGTCAGCTTGTCGACCTCGGCGACGAGCCGCTGCCGGAACTCGGGCCAGACGGACTTGGGCACGTAGAGCCGGGACGTGGCGCTGCACTTCTGGCCCTGGAACTCAAAGGCGCCGCGGACGGTGTGCATGACGGCGTTGTCCAGGTCGGCCGACGGGTGGATCAGGTGGAAGTTCTTGCCGCCCGTCTCGCCGACGATTCGGGGGTAGGACCGGTAGCGGCCCTCGGCGACGCCCTGGCCAATGGCGCCGTACAGCTTGCGGAAGACGGCCGTGCTGCCGGTGTAGTGCAGAGCGGCGAACTCCCTGTGGGCGAGCACCGTCTTGGTAATATCCTCGGGGTTGCCGGGCACGAACTGGATGACGTCCCTGGGCAGGCCGGCCTCGAGCAGGATCTGGTAGACGAGCCAGTTGGAGGCCATGGCAAAGTCGCTGGGCTTCCAGACCACGACGTTGCCCATGAGCGCCGGCGCACCGGGCAGGTTGCCGGCAATGGCTGTGAAGTTGAAGGGGCTCACGGCGTAGACGAAGCCCTCGAGGGGCCGGTACTCGAGCCGGTTCCACAGCCCGGGCGAGTTGTGCGCCGGCTGCTGCGCGAGGAGCTCCTGCGCATAGTGGACGTTGAAGCGGAAGAAGTCGGCCAGCTCGGCGGCGGCGTCAATCTCGGCCTGCCACGCGTTCTTGCCCTGGCCCAGCACCGTCGCCGCCATGATCTCGTACCGATACTTGTTGGCGACGAGGTCGGCCGCCTTGAGGAAGACGGCCGCGCGGTCGGAGAAGGGAAGCGCCTCCCAGCCGGGCTTGGCCGCCAGCGCGGCGTCGATGGCCTTGTTGACGTCGGCCGGCGTGGCGGTGTGGTAGCTGGCGACCTTGCTGGCGTGATCGGCCGGGTTGAACTGATGAGAGACGGCCGAGGTCTTGATCTGGGACGACGAGGACCCGAGGTTCGACGTTTAGCGGAAGCATCGTCTCGTTGCCCGTTTGTTTGCTTGCCTTACCTCCTTGCCGCCGACAACGACGGGAACCTCAATGGGGACCTTTTTCTGATACTTCTCGATCGCTGCCGTCAAGCCCTTGCGCTGGGCGCTGCCCTTTCCATAGTGATGCTGCAGAGATGAACAAGAAGTGGTACCAGTTAGCCTTTTTTTTTTTTTTTTTTGGTCCCCCTTCCCCCCCGACGAGCTGACCGAAAGACGCCAGCATCTGTCCTCCAGCGACCTTCTTTTCATGTTGGACTGACTCACGTTCGCCTCATTGACAACCTTGGGCGTCTGGAACGTGGCGAGCGTGCCCATGCCCATGCGCTGCGAGACCTTGCTCGCCGAGCGCAAGCCCTGTGCTCTGGCGAAGACGGCCGACTTCATGATTGCTGGTGCCAAGGGGGGGGGATGAACGAGAGGATGATGAGACTGGATAATGTGGCCGCGGGTCCCAAGAAAGAAAGAAAGAAGAAAATAAGGAAGAAGGGAAGGAGAGCGCTGGTCGAGCCGGCTCGGTCGGGTCTGGGTTCGTCGAAGCACGAACCAGCAGCAGCGTAGCTTGCTGTGCGCCCTGCAGAACAGCTCGCGCCCTGCGTGGTCGGTTTGTTGCGGTTCAAACTCTGTGTGGGGCCCCCCCCCACTGCCCAGTGCCCATCAGCCTTCAGCGGCAGTGTGCATCTGATTGGCTCAAGCTCCATCGCAGCTGCCCCGACGTCGGCCCCGGCTGTCGCCGCAGTCCCGAGCGGAGCGGCCGGTTCTCCACTTGGAATGCCCCCACGGCTGGCCACAGTGTATAGACCACAACCACAGCGGCCAGCTGCTGCCGATATTTCATTCCACTGAATGGGTATAGCAAATCGAATCTTCAACCCCGCCACAAACTCAACCGCGGGTATACATAACACCATACACACAGCTCATCCACCATGGGGCCCGCCCTCTCAGCTCACTTGGACAAAGAAACCCTCCCCCCGCCCCCCGCTTCTTCACCAAGTGGCAAGTAGTAGTCAGCACCAACCGCTGCCATAAGCGTACCGTGCCATGGCCACTTGTTGAAACGTAGTATGTACGCATTCCCAACGGCCTGTCTACTTGCACGCACCACCTTTCTTCCACCAAGAGCAATACGATCAAATCATCCGAAGACTAGTTTCGTACTTAATTGCCCGCCCCCTACCTTTAGTTGCCCCTCGCCCTCGCCCTCGCCCTCGCCCTCGCACCCAGCCCCCCTCTTTCGAGACAGCAGGAAATCTGATTAGCATCGAGCGCGCAACCCCCGCCCCCACCAGTTCCGTCTCCCCCATCAATGATAATCAACATGAAAACATAAAATCATCCATCTCATCCATCTCATCCCTCCAATTACCTGCATATCAAAACTTATCCAGAAGAGCGCTTTAGTCCATATTATCCCGATACATAAATGCGAACCCCCAACCCTCCACCCCCCGTCCGTGGAATAGGCCATCAAGGTTGGGAGGGAAAATAAGAAAAAAAAGAAAAGAAAAAGACACAGCGGATGACGCCTGCCGTACAATGCAGGAGTCGTCCGTCTGCCCCCCCCCCCCCCACCAAGTCGTTCCCGCAATCCACGAGACTTTCTTCCCGACACGTCAGCAGCGCCCTTCAATGTGCAGAGACCGTCTCCGAAACCAGCTGGCGAGCTCGTCTCGACGCCCTCGAGGATCTCGAGCGCGCTGTCGTCGGTCTTTCGTAGTCCAGCTGCGGCACGCTGAGCCCGTAAGCCTCCGTTCTGCCCTCGGCGCTGTGCTGGTCAATCTCGACGTTGATGCGGATGTCGAGGCTGCCGTCACTTCTGCGGCCGTGCCCGGCGTCCGAGGCAGATGCGTGCCCCGAGCCGGCGCGCACTTCTCCTCGGTGCAGCGCAGAGTGGCCGTCCTTGCCGGCAAACGACCACGACGACGCCGACGCCGACGACGGGGCATCCCGACTCTCGCCATCGACTGGTAGCGGCGGCGGCGCCCCGTTGGTGGGATGGGCATCTATGTTGTTGTTGTTGTTGTTGTTGTTGTTGGGTGAGTTCTCTGTCAGCATGGCGTAGTTGCGGCTGGGCATGGTGCAATGGTTGCGGTCGGCCGTCCGGCTCGAGTTGCCCGGGTCCTTGTCGAACAAGTCGAGCAAGGTTTCGTCCGTGTCGTGATCCAGGTGGTGAATCTTGTTTCGTCTCGCCAGGAGATTGGCCACCGCCTGTGGCGGAGGCTTGTTGACAATGGCCGACGAGACCACATTTGCCATGTAACGGCTGTCCTTCTCGACCGGGATCCCGAGCTTCGGGTTGGAGTAGAACCGGCCCAGTGCCGCCAAGTGGACATCGCCACCCAGGATGGTAATCCGGACGGAAAACTCGGCCGAAACTCGCTGCAGCTCCTCCACGAGATTCCGTCGCTCTACTTTGTGCGTCTTTGCCGTATAGTGATCGTCGAGATCATCCAAAAGATCGGCACTGCCATCGAACTGGTTGAAAATGGCGCCGCCTACACCGAATCGACGGTGCAGGAACTTGACCGGGCCTATGACTGGGCTGCGGAGAATGTTTTCGAGCCAAGTGAGACGCTGGTCTTGTCAGCACAAAAAGGTCATCTTGGCCCGACACATCAGTCTGACTCGGAGACTCACAGGGTATGCGATTGGAATGCCGAGGAGAAGGATCAAGTGCTTGATCGGACGGCCAGAGCTGGCAGCTTGCGATAGCTCGCTACGAAGCCTCTCAAAGATCAGCGCATACGTCTCCGGGTAGTTGACTCGGTGTCGGGTACGCTGTATGTTGGAGTAAGTATCCTCAGATCAAAGGGCCAGGGGAAGGGGGTTTGTTCAGCAAAGGAAGTGGCTTACTTCGGTCCGAGCATCGATCCCCAACATGGCCATGCGAGCACCCAGTCGTGAATATATGTTGATCGAGTGCTCCGCCACATACGGACCGGGCTTGGGGCCTCGAATGTAATGTCTGCCAAGCAAGGGTTCTGCAACAAACGTGTCGACAAGCTGATTCGGATCCACAGAAGTATTCTCGCCATTATGGTCAAGATGGTCCGAAGTGTAAGTCGAGACTGGGGGAGGCAAATGGTGCTGAAAGAGGAGGTAGTACTTGTGAGCCGTGCCACCGATTCCGCGGAACACGTCACACCGCATAAAATGATCAGTATAGGATCCAAATCCGTCGATAATCTACAGCTTGTCAGCGCCGCCACGTCTTCGTGAACGAGTGCTAGATGGATCCACGTCTTTTTGATTCTTCAACTCACGTCATGATCATCCCAGATGTTAACTTGAGGGATCTGCCCATTGGCCAACGCAAAAGGATCCGAGTTGTACCATCGAATGTAGTTTTTCAGGTAATAGTCATCGCACTCTGAGCGCAGCTTCTCCGGAAAGGGGTGCTGGGCGCGCTTCTTGGGGTTGCCGATATCAGTCCAAGCCCGGAGCGGACCGTTGACCCGAATACCGTCATTGTAGATCTGATCGCCGCCGCCCAGCATGACATGAAATGGCGCCTGCTCATGCTTCCGCAGCACGTCTTTCCACAACGGAGCACCGCTGAAAGCCTCCTCGTCCGTTCCGACACTGAACCCGTTGCACGAGTGGAACATGACGCGCATGGATTCGTCGGCAGCCGGAACGAAGAAATTGTTGACCCGGGGTTTGTGTTCTCTCGAATATCGTACGTCAGGGATGACGTACTCATACTTCATCTCATCGGCCTCGATCGGAACCTCGATCTCGAACGCCCAGAAGGTGTTTCTCTTGTCCGAGTACAGGCGTCGAGCCTCACATTGGATCCCCTTCCTGGAACCGTCGTCGCCGTGTTGCGCAGATGTGCCAGCCGCGAGACACTTGACTGCACCTACACGGCGCAGCAGCAGTGACGGCTGGTACGAGATATCCTTCCCACCACCTTTGGCAACAACCAGGACGCTCCCGTACCAGCGATTCTGCTCCATGTAGCGATAATTCAACAGAGGCCCGCAGACAATCTCCTTTCCGTCGCCCTCGACCCCTGCTCCGTCGGGTTGTGCAGCAGCAACAGTGACCGGCTGAAAGTTTCCACCACCATTTGGGCCCTCTGGTGATTCGATTCGCGAACCGTTCAGCAGGAAATTGGCCAGCGCGCTTGTGCTTTCCGTGGACACGGGCTCGCGGGGAGGGCCGTGGTGTCCGGCATGACGGCGATAGGCTGATGACTCCTGATGCCGCCATCTGCTCGAGGACGCGTGTGGGTTGTACTCGGGATCATGGTGAGGACCATCGCCGCTCTGTTGAGGAGCCATTCTTGCGCACTACCGCTTCGATTGATGTGAGCCCTGGCTCGGAAAATGGATGTGGCTTCCTGGCGCCAGCATGTTCATTTGCAGCACCCCGAGTGCAAATACAAAACGAGGCAAGGAAGGGGCTGTCTCGAGGTTTACGATTCAACGTACCGTTCACAATCGACCTTACTGCCTGCAGTTCAACAGACGCGGAGGTGTTGACGACCTCACGGCAAAAGGAGAAGAGAGCCTCGGGCGGGTGATGTCGCATCGCTCGAGACAAAAGCGATGTTTGCATGGAACAGAACGGACTGGACGCCCTGGCAGGAAACGAGAGGCTGCGACGGTCAGACGACGGAAGTGCCGGCGCGCAGGTCAACAGTGACGACACACTGCGGCGCCCAAGTAGGCTAGCGCGTTGCTCGGCAGGCAAGCAGCTGCACCACGACAACCACCACGACAACCACCACGACAACCACGACAACCACGACAGCCAATCACAACAGCCCCTGCCGCAGCTTTACTTGGGCAAAAACGACCATGGTCATAATTCACATCGCACACACTGCTGAAAATGCTCGTCGTATAAAGGGCGGGGAGCAAAAGTACGTCGCAGCACATCTTTGTCTTAGCACAACATGCAGGGGAGGGAACAGGATTCGAAGTCGCATGAAAAGAAAGTCGCAATCAAACAGAAAGAGGCCATCGAACCTTGGCTTTTGCTTGATGCCCTCCGCTGACTGGCGTTGACTTGCGACGAGGCATTCCATCTCGGCAGCCTCGACTTACCCTATACCCAGCTTGCTGCAGAAATGCTCAGCCCACGAGAATTGTGACGCGAGAATTGACCGTCCGTGTAAAACGTGAAGATCAATACGTGAACTGTGGAAGGTATGCTCTAGAGACACAGAGACACTGCATGTTGCCGACGACACGGATAGCCTCAGTCCCAAGTCCAAGGTCGTCAGATGGAAGACATTTTTTCCATGGACAATCTCGAGTCCCTGACGGCGTGCGAGCATCGCAAGCGGAATCGCGCCACCAAGAAACTTTACTTTGAATTGGACGCATGCGTGATGTTGCAGAGAGGAGTTCCCCACACCATGACCATCCGCATGCCTGGACGAAGCGATGTCTACGGCGGCGTTTCCCCTCTTGCTCGATCGCGTGTGGTGCTGCTGTGGGATGTGTTGTGCTCGTGGCAAAAAGTGACGAAGGAGGGAAAACCGAGCTGCTGGGGAAGCAAGATTGACGTGGTGGATAGACATTGGCGTGAAGCCCCAAGCCTAGATCGATGTCATGAGCAAGCAAGCAAGCAAGCCAGCCAGCCATTGCTGCGACATGAGCGCCAGGCTGGGGAACCGAGAACATGAATGACGCGGAGTTGCTACAGTTCCCGTTTCAGTCGATTCGTCGGCCCAGGGGTGCTCTTGCAACCGCAGATTATAGAGTTTTGAGGCAAAAACGAAAAGCTTCATGGATCAACGTTGGATGTCGTCTGCAGGCGATGACGCTTGTGGCCTGAAGCGTGTTAATGTGGGTCCCTCGTGACGGGGGCAAAAAAAAAAAATAAAAAAAATGGCATTACATAATCAGCAAAGGCCAATTACCTGTGAAATTTTTTCCCTCTTCCAGCAACTATCACCCTCTTCATCTCTCATCCCTCATCCCTCATCCCTTTTCTACACCTCTTGGATCTGCAGAGCGCAGCCAACAGTAGTAGCGGAGAATACGACCAAAGAGCACGCCACCTCAAGCTTGGTCTTTGATCGACGTGCCATCGGACCGAGACTGTGAAGGGGTCGATGCTGGTCAATGGGTTTTGCTTCGATCCGACGTGCTCCGTGTCTCACGATGAACCGCATTCAAAGCATGAGAGTTTCGTCCAGCTGTGCGGGGAACTCTATATGGAGGAGGTACGGTAAGTCGTGCCGGACCATGACATCCGCATCACCGTGTCTCCGTGAAATGTATCATGAATCTTTTATTTTCCCCCACTTGCTCCGATGCTCTGTCTTCGTTGCTCGGACCAAAAAAAAGGCATCAGTGTGTACAGCGGTGGGCTTTTTTCTGTGCTCTCAACCGCTGAAGGATGAATTCATCGTGCCAAGATCGAGACTTCCTCATCATTACCAAACACCGCTTCTCTTTATCCTGTAGGGATTTTGGTGCATGAAGATGGGGATACACTTTTGTAGACACTTTTTTGATTGCTCGTCAAATCACTCTGTGACTTGACTCTCCATGGGTCGGGACGAGAGCATTGATTAGCCCTCGTATTGGTGTCATGCAAGCGCAACGGTCGTGTGTGTAGTTTTGTTTTGCTGTTATTCACGAGCTAGCGGCACGTAAAACTCCCGAGCAACACGATGCTACACGCCCAATAAAAATTGTCCCCTGGAAGGAATCTCGTCTGATACTCGTCGTCGGAGGCGGGAGATTGATAATTTTTCGCCCCAGTAATGCGTCATATCAAGAGCTGATGAAAATCCATCGATACTCCCCGAGTCCCGACTAGAGCGACTCCATGATCCATCCAACGTCTTGCCCATTGACATTAGCCAATGCGCCCGTTGAAATGGCGTGTTCCAACTTTCCCCCCCGCCATGATGAAACAGCGCATCTGACCAAGGTGCGAAGCGGAAGGGCAAAAAAAGGGCAAGAGAAAAAAAAAAAAAAAAAAAAAAAAAAAAAAAAACACAAAACATGAATGATGACGGCCTCCCGCCGCGTTGATAGCTTGGTGATAAGTTGGCGCAACAGCGAAGCTAGATCCGCGCAGCCGAGACGCATTCGGGCAATTGCCTTAGGATTATATTCGTCTACCTATAGGCTATGTACATGTGAGCAAGCAACCCCCCCCCCCCAGGTCAGACGTGAGGTCAGCTGTGAGGCGATGTCATGTCGTAAGCTGCGACCTGCATTCATCATCACCCGACATGGACATTTGCGCGGTTTGCATGACGGGCAGAGCTGATGTGGAAGCTTCGGCACGGTTGTCTGTGTCCCTCTTGGCTGCCTGTAGACTGCAGTAGGTTACTGTCTGTAGAGTCGTAGACTGTCCAGTGTCGGAGCAGCAGCTTGGAGCGAAGATTGAATCCGCCACTCGGCTCAGCTCGATGGACGGGCGCCGCCGTGGGTGCCACACGCAGATGATGACGCTAGAATATCTCCTGCATGCGACGCCGCAAACGAGCGGCCGGGGGGGGCCCACCTTGTACATATGTGCATGTAGGCACATACAATGTACCTGCTATCCGAGCAGATAACATCATTAGCACTGAGAAGGATGTCACAAGGGCCCCGCCGCCAGTGAGAAGGGAGAAGGGGGAGCACGGGAGGACGTCAGTAGGTCCCAAGTTGGATCTTCGTACTCATCTCGGTGCTCTATTTTAGCCAATTTTGTGATCCTCGCCGTCGCCTTGGCGCAGGCAGGAAGAACAGGGCAGGGGCAGGCAAGGGGCAGGCAGGGGCTGGCAGGGGCTGGCAGGGGCAGGCACTGGGCAAGGAAGGAGCGCCGTGGCTAGACGGCAAGAACAGTGGCACACTGGCACTGGCAGTCTGGCACTGGCAGTGGCAGCGGCCAGGCCCACCCGGATGGCCTGAGCATTGATTCCACTTATGACGCGCTTAGATTAGACGGCTCACGGATTGGCATGTGGGCCAGGCGCCGCTAAGCGGGATGAGACGCCACTTACAAGTTGCAAGTTCACTTTGAGAGAAGTTGAGCGCCTTGAAAGTTGAGGCGACGCCGCTGCGCACGGGCCACACCCGCCGCCTGCTTTGCTGAGGTCCCTGAACCCGAGTGCCGGAGTCCCTGGCGCGTTTTTCCCGCCTTGGGACCCATGCCCACGAATGCACGAATGCACGACTCCGCGAGCGAGTCGTTTCGGAAAAGGGGCAGTCAGCCTGGCTGGTCCGTGGTCCGTGGTCCGTGGTCCGTGGTCACTGGCCACTGGTGGGAGGACACTGGGTGGGTGGCAGCCTGGCAGGTGCGGTCATAACCTCATTATTCATATCAGCAAACCTCCATCTTCCACAACCCAGCCTTCCCCCTCCAACCGTCAAAAGCTAGCAGCCACGGCGTCGAGATACACGACTAGAGCCCCAATAGGCATAGCAATGCACATGCCAGCCCGTTTAGCCTGACCGACACGGCCGTATCGGGCATTGTGAGAAACAAAGGCGGCGAGGCGATTGGGAAACACAAGCCCCCTTTTTTGCATGGCTCCCGTCATGCGTGCACGTCTGTGGACAGTTCAGCCTGGCCTGACCTGGCCTGGCCCGGTCCGTTTCATTTCATTTTCCGCCCAGCGCCAGCTCTCCCAGAGTCCGTCCCAGCGCGAGGCGGTCCTGTCCTGAGTCCTGCGTCCTGACAAGCGCTGGCATTGGCATTGTGCTGGGAGCCTGGGAGCCTGGGAGCCTGGGAGTGCGCTAGCTCGCCCGCGCAGCCGGCCTCTTGTCTGCCGCATGTGCCGCATGTGCCGCATCGTCTGGTGTCGAGGTGGAAGGGAAAAAAAAAAAAAAAGAAATGAAGGCAACCAGGCCCGTCATCAGTCCGAGTTCGTGAAGGGTGAACACGCCGCTGCCGAACGGGGCACTCGCCGCACTCCTATTCTTTCCTATCTTTTCTGGGGCAAACGTGCCAACGTGCCAGCGTCACAAACCGCCAACGTGCCAAACTGCCCAACGTGCCAAGGAGCCGTCTGCATCTGCCTGCCCCCTTCTTTCCTCGGACCTCCTGGTCCTTCTTTCCCTCTTTGGCTCTTGCCTGAGTCACTTCTGACCTTCATCCCTCTTACCCTGGCCGGCCTTCGTCATCTTTTCTCAACAGAAGATCAGACCTACATTCTCTGCCGGCCAGAGCTCTCGACCGATGGAAGCCATGCTCGACTGATCCGATACATTCTGATCTTGGTTGTCGTCAAATCCTGGACGCACCCGTGCGTACAGGCAAACAACAGACAGCAGACTGATTCCCCGTCTACTCTCGTTCATTGGAAATTGGCTCACCCAACAACAACCTTGCAACATGGCCTCGATAGTTGTCATGGCTCCTACGTCGCAACGCCCTGTCCGGCCACAGTCTCTATGCGAAATGGGACGCTCAGCAGAGTCCTTCTTTGACACGCCGCATCCCTGTCGTGCCGGCTCTGGGACCGGTGCCTCGATCAAACCAAACGACACGAATGGAGATTCGAAAGTTTTCTCGTCCCGCCTGGAACGATTCGATTTGCCGTCATTCAACACCGATTTCGTACTCGACACATCCGTCTTCGCCAACGAACAAGGCCACGGTCCCGTGACCCAGAATAGACCTGCAACTCCAGCAGCCGTCGACCGGCCATCGCCAAGGCGAGAAACGACGTTGCCGAATCTGAATCCCACGCCTCGCGGCAAGAGAAGCTCGCTGATGGAACGACCTCGGTCATGGCTCGGCCCCAGCAGAGTCGCCAAAGAAAGCTACGGTTCACTACACGAGAAAACCGCCCCGTCCAAGGATGT
Source organism: Claviceps citrina (assembly GCA_018360365.1). Taxonomy (NCBI): domain Eukaryota; kingdom Fungi; phylum Ascomycota; class Sordariomycetes; order Hypocreales; family Clavicipitaceae; genus Claviceps; species Claviceps citrina. Next base: position 55,852 of record SRQA01000013.1, read on the forward strand.
CACGTCACAACAACCGTCGAGGATGCACTCACAACGAAGCATATCCGGATCAGAGAGCTTTGCTCACTTCGCCAGACGGTCTTGGATGTCTCGTTCCTCGCGCTCGCCCTCGCCCTCGCCCTCGCCCAAAAGCACACCCGATTTGGCCACTGAAGATGGGAATACAAATACAGGTCGCGAGGGGTTGGCTCGAGCTCTGAGCAAGTTGAGGTCGTCCAAATCACAGACCAGGTTACAGGTGATGGCAGCCAATGACCAAGAAGGAGGAACGAGGCAAGCGGCGTCTTTGAAGCCGCCGCCGTCAAAGCCAATCACCCTCGCAACGTCGTACCTATCAAAGATGAAGCCGAGGCATAGCAGCTTCTTTGGACGAGATTGCCCAGACTCGGATCACAGTTGCGCGTCGTCTGCCACGAGTCTCAATCGCACATCCGACAGCATCCAAACGAGCGCTTCCAGGTCCATTTGCAGCGACGGCAATACGAACACGCCCACCACGGACGAGTCTTGCAACGACACGACACCCAGGCTTCGAGATCCCCTCTGGTCCACCTTCAAGTCGCTAGATGTCGAGGTGAGGAGCTTTAGTTCTACCAAGCAAACAGCGACGCGGGTTTCTCAGGTGCAATCTGTCTTGCTTCCATTTCTCCGGGCGACACGAAATCATCCGTCCAATAGATCGATTGCCTTTGAAGATGTGGAACGAAGAGCCATCGTGCTCAACAAGTGGTGGATTTCTCTTCTCGACATGCTCCAAGGGCCCCTACCACAACCTATTCCCGGCATGGACCGCCCGATTCTGCTGGAAGCGGCGACGATGCTCATGATGCGACCCGAATGGAGACAGTCTACATCCTTTTTGCAACCCCTGTCCGAGCGCTCGCCGTTGGAACGAGTGCGTTCGAGATGGTGGACGAATGCTTCCAAGTCAGGTAGGGATAGTTCTGCCCAGTCCGAGATGCTCGCCGAATCGGCGGAACACAACGTGAGGACCATGTTTGTGGCGAACCTGGTCAAGCAAATGGCCTATGTGGTGGAAAAGATGTCTCTGCGCCACGCTCCGTTGAGCCTGGTGAATTTCTCCGGCAAGACGTGCGCCTATGCCTTCTTCTTTGCCCCCGGAGTGGCCGATGTTCTCGTCCGACTCTGGGGGCTCACCCCCGAGCTCATACGGCGTACTGGGATCGAACTGGGACTGCCTCGGAGGGATAGTGGCGAGAGCGATGACATTGTTGCGCTTTTCCCGCCGACCCTGGGCTTACTCGGTTGGTCTTCGCCACGGGGGGTATGGGACGGGCTGAAGCAGATACCCAAAATGTCGCTGCTTGTTGCCAGGATCCCGTGGACCGGGCCTTGGGTCACTCGTTGGAAGGGACGAGACACGGACCTGTTCTTCATCTTTTGCAAATATTTCCACGTCCTATCCGATGACTTCATCCCCAAAGGCTTGCCGCTCAGCGAAAAGGCTCGATCCCCAGCATTCGCCTTGGTTCATGCGCAGCTCCTCTCACTCGTGGACTCGACGATTCACCGGCAGACGGGCTTTGATCAGTCGCTCGGTGCGCCTCTGATTGATGCGGTGAATGGGCCGGAAGCCACTGCGGTCGCTCTCCCCTTGCCGCCCACAAACATGATGAAGAGCATGAGCGAGAATCGACTGGTCATCCTGCTGAGAGACTTCTTTTCGGACGATGCCGGTGAGCTCTCTGGCGCAAGGCACACGTATGCGGAAACATTTGCGACGCTGGTCAAGGCCGCTGCAAGAAGGACGTCGCTGTACAATAACGCGGCCTGCTTCACGCTCTGTGATTTTCTCGAGGAGGTGTTGATGATTTATCACGATTTCGAAACGGCCGCCACGGCCTACGTCGACTGGCCTTTCTGGATCGACGTGTGCAAGAAGATGCTGAGCTCGATGAATACCATGACAGAGGTCCGCTCGTTGTCGTTCATCTTCACCGTCTGGGATGCGATTGCCAAGGATTCTTGCAGGAAGGCCGATGTTTGTCTGGAATGGCTGCTCACGGAGGAGTCATTCAACGCCTTCTTCAATAATTGGTGCCCCATGGTCCGAGCCTATTACCAGCGCCTGGTGTGCTGGAGAATGTGCCGCTACACTGGCGAGGCCAGCGAAACGGATGTCGACATCTACCGCACGGCTGCGGCACGACTCAAGACGAACTGGGCTCATCATCTCTACCTGAAACAAGCTGCGGAAGAGAGCGGCGGCGTTCTCCCGTCGACGGCACCCATGTCGCCTGCGCTGGGCAAGAAGTTTATGATTATTCGTCAGGAAGCGAGCTTGCCTCAAAAGGGACTGTTCATGGGCTTTGACACGTTTGCGAGAATGGCAGGCAGCCATTCCGGGACAGGCAACGAGAAGCTGGGCGCGAGCGAACCGGCGCGTCCCGAGGGCAGAAAACGATGGTCTTTGATTGGGAAAGTGCTGTCCATGACGTCTGGCAACGACGGGTCGAGTGCGCGTGACGAAGTGCTGCAAAAGAGGCTGAGCGATCCGGCCGGGCTGCGGCGGGAGCCGGCCGAGCCGGCGCCTCGCGTCAAGACTGGCACGTCGGAGACTGACTCGCTGGGCTCGTCGCCGGTGTACGACGAGCAGAGGTACATATTCAAGTTCATCCTGGGCTGGCAGCAGAACCCCGGTCTGGCTCGAGATCGTGTCCTCTCGAAGCCGCGATTGCCGACGTTTACGCAAGCCCGGATCAGCGCGAGGAGCCGTGCCAGTCGAACGCCAGCAGCCCGTCCCTCGGCCAACCCCCCCGCAGAGACGCCAAAGACTCCAACGGCGGCCGCTTCACTCACTGCGTCGGTGGAGGAGTGGCTGCGCAACACGCCGACCAGCACGGGCGCGTTCGAGGGGAGGACTGAAGACGGAGGGGGCAGCATGGCTCAAGGCCAGGCTGGCGCTGCGGGCGACGCACATGCTGAACCGGAGCGGCCGGGCGCGGGCGGGGAGGAAGGCTCGTCTGAGCAGCTGACGATACCGATCAAGCCCAGCGGCATTTTCGTCAGGAATGCCGTCTACTGTGGCCGTGCATTGGCTGAATGGTCCCAGGTGGTGTCTGAATACAACATCTTCACCGAGAGGCGGCAAGACGACGGCGTTGAGCACCTGTGCGATGTCGAAGTTCCCTTTCTTGGCGTGGATGGCTTTCGTAAAGCTGGCGTGTGAGTGAGCGACGGGTTCGGGTGGCTTGGTGGCTTGGTGCTTCACGTTTTTCAGCTTATTCTCGATTGCGGGCTCTGGTGACGACAGTCGATGCATCATCGTCATATGACGGCAAAACCCCCCATTTTCTCCCGCTTGAATTTCTTGTTTTGTTTTCTAATCTATCTAATGTTTCTGTCACCGCCCACATGTATATGGCAGATGTCGGTTGGAAAGGCGTTCCGGGCGGGAAATGGAATGGATTGACGGACGGGCCACCCGACGCGGATCCTGGTTGTCAGCACAACATGTGACAGGGTCATCTGGCGATTGTATGTATGTTGTTGGCATTTGGATGGATGTAGCAGGCCAGCTGAGCCGGTCATGGTGGTTTTGACGTGACTTGAAGGACACAATCCAAGTAAGCAACAGCTCACTTGTGGCTGGCCGTAGCTGGAGACGGTCGTTACTGGCGCAGTATGGTGATTCTGATTCTTACACAAGACTCCATTGGCACTGAAGATGATGTTCAAAGAACAAAGACGGAAATGCCTTGGCCGGCGGCAGAAGTTTCGTCGCGGCAGAAAATGGAAGTAGGGACTCGTTGTTCAGGCCCAGTGCACGGGGGGTATGAATGCGATTGCAATTGTGCTGCCGAGGCATGGATTGATTGATTGATTGATTGATTGATTGATGAATGATGGATGGCATCTTTTTCTTATGAGCATGAATTTTGAAGGGTCTTGATTGGGCGTTGGGACGGCTACGGTCGATGAGGGAGGAAGGGAGAGCTGTATGTAAGCATTTCCACATCATGAATCTTCTAGGAAAGGAAATACAAAAACTGGAAAACTAGAAACTACATTCCAAAAAAAAAAAAAAAAAAAAAAATCCATCTTATATGCCGCACCCCATATGCAGTGACTTGTTTCCAAACCAGGTCCCAACATGTAAAGCCCAGCCTTCGTCCGCAGCCCACAACAACAACAACAACAACAACAACAACAACAACAAAACACCAGACATGTCCCACCGACAGTGGCATGAATATGCAACTGCCAACTGGGCCTGCTCCCCCGCCCGCCTCGCCCCTCTTCCCTTTTCTACATCTTTTCCAAGTCGCTCTCGGGGATGGTCTGTACGAAAGCATAGCTCAGCCACCGCAGCCACGTCTTGTTCCTTTCGTGCTTCCCCTTGTTCCCCTTCTTCTTCTTCTTCTTCTTCTTCCTCTTCTTCTTGTGCTTGCCTTGATGGGCATCGACTTCCCCGCTGGCGGGCTCATCGTCCGACCCTTCCTCCTCCTCCTCCGCAAGGTCGTCGACTCCGAATCCGTTCACCGACTCGGCGCTGGCCTTGCCGCGCTGTCCCATGCGGTACGCCAGCTGCAGGTAGTTCCTGACGGTCAGGTCCTTGAGCTTCAGGCGCTCGTCTTCAAAGGTGCTGTACTCGACCTGGAAGTGGAACTTGCGGGGCCGGGCAGGCGAGTGTTTGGGCTTCTTGCCGCCGTGGTTTCCGTCGCGCCACTTGGTTCCCTCGGCGTCGCCTGTGCTGTCGGCATCGTCGTTGTTGATGTGTGTGAGGTTGGCAAAGTATTGCGTGTAGCCCGTCAACGTGAGTTGCTGCGGGTAATACGCCGGGCCGGGCGGCGAACCTTTTGGAGGGTCCGCCGGAATGATGAGGTTGGCATCTTGTGCCTTGTTCTTGTCCCGATTCTTCTTCTTCTTCTTCTTCTTCCTCTCTTCTTGTCCGTCTATAGAACGCAATTCCAACGAGCCATCGCCGTCATCGCCGTCATCGCCCTCATCGTCGTTGAGCCCATCATGGGCAGGGCCCATTGCTGTTGCGCCCTTGTCCAAGAGGTGCGACCTGTCTTGCCAGAGAGTAGCGTTTTCGAGCCCAGTCATATTATACTCGTATACCCTCATGGTGGGGAAGTAATTGGGTACAACGCTCGGGCTCACAAAGGCAAGCTGATATCGCTCCGCGTATTCGCCTCCAATCTTGCCGAATTTTCCCTTCTTCTTCTTCTTCTTCTTGTGCTTCTTCTTGTGCTTCTTGCTCTCCCCCGCCGCCGCCGCCTCCTCTTGCATTCCGTCCAACAGTTTGATGGCTGAGCCGGGCAAATCTCGCCACAGATCCCGCAGCTCTTGCAGGTAGTCTCCTTTGCTCTGTGCTGAGAAATCACCTTCTTGGATAGATGACCGCCTTTGGACCTGGTCTTGCGAAGCACCAAGGGTCAAATCTACCTCTTTGGCATCGCCAAGAAGAAAGTGATCAATGTTCATGTGGCCATAGAGCGAGGCCACCACGACATCACGATACTTTTGCAGCCACAAGGTGTAGCGCTGCCAGCAAGTCTCATCCCAATTCTTCTTGCTATCGGTCCTTGCGGGCGGTACGTGTCCGATCAAGATGGCCTTGACACCGGTCTGCCGCATGATTTCCAGTTGCACGCGAAGCCATTCCATGTGCTTGAAGCCTGGCTGCGACGGTTGCGCACAGCCGTCGACGGCAGCGTTCCGATCAAAAAAGTACATGGTGTTGAGGCTGAAGACGGAGAGCTTGCCGGGTATCACATGGACGTGGAACCAGCCTCCAAACTCGAACGAATGCCGTTGTTCCTCGGGGATGAAACGTCTCCAGATGTCTGCGTAGGCGGCGAACCAGCGATTCGGTCCGGGAAACATGATGTTGTGTGGAAGAAAATCGTTGTTCCCAAAGGTGGGCACGATGGGCACATGCAGCTTCCCATCCGCTGCGCTAAACGTCTCGACCATCTTGTCGGCGACGGCGCGGTTGCTGTCGAGAACCGACTTGTCCGTGCGTGGGTGGTCCTCATCACTGTCGTGCCGGGCCGAATCACCAGTCCACACGACAAAGTCGATCGTGTCCTTGACGTTCTCGGCGACCCATTTCAGCGTAGCATCCACAAGCGAGAACGGGGAGTCGCAGTCCGTCATCTCGGCTCCGTAGACGCCAGCCATGCCTTTGCCCCGGTGGCAGGCGACTCCATCCTTGGTCGAGGTGTGCGGTTTGTAGAACTCGTCGGGATGAAAGTCTAGACACAGAGCAGTCAGTCAGCCTTTGCTAGCGGCCGCAATGGTTCAATCGCCCGTATTATGCAGGAGAAGAGACAGAGAGAGACGGGGAGAGATGGACAAGACCTGTGATGTGCAGGAAGCGACCGTGCAGCCCGCGCGACGACTGCAGCGGCGGCGAGTCGGCCACAACTGGCGATGCAATGACACCATGGCTCAGGGCCAAGGCAGCCTGGACCTGCAGCCACGTTGCCAGTCCGGGCATCGCAGTGCGGGACGAGGTTGTGCCAGGGGCGAATTGAGGTTGAAATTGGTGACGAAAAGAATTGTCAGCTCGATGGGGCGAGATGGCCGGCTAGGGCCATCCGCAGTGGCGCAACGAGCTGTAGTTATAATTTATATGCAGTAGCCAGTAGCGTGTGTAAGTCGTAACTGTGCGCACCAGGATTCTCCGCGCCAAGACCGGGGGCCATGCATGCATCTTCCAGGCTGGATGCCCGGTTCTTCGCATTTACGTTCGTCGGCGGGTGGTGGTGAAGGAGGCGGCCGGCCGTCGGGTCTGACTGGGCTGACTTGACAACTTGGAAGTTGACTACCTACCTAGGTACCTACCTTATTAGTATGTACGACGCAGCGTCCCATGCCATGCCCATCCAGGTGCCTGGTGCATCCGTGCGTCCGTTGCATCCAGCTGACATGTACGCGAGGCAGAGGCAGGCGCTGCCCGTGGGCCAACAAGCACGTTCCTTCCTCCTCTGGTACATCATCATCATACCCATACCCGTAACCCGGTACACCGTACTGGGGCGGGGACTCGATGCTGAGGGGCACGCGACTTGCCCAGCCCCCAGCTGACTAACAACACCGGGTTCCACAAAAAAAAAAAACACAACCCACCACCACATTTTCGTCCGTCCGTCCTTCGCGCTGACTCCTCCTTCCTTCTCTCCCTTCTTCCCAACCGCAGCAGCGTCCTTCAGCACGAGCAAGCCCCATTCTTTGTGGTTCCGCTCAGACACCTTTCTTCCCCAGTAGAAAACGTTGCCTACCGAGGACGATGTTGCTAGAGGGATACATGGCCACTCGTTTGAGGGTTGTCGTACGGGTTTATTTTTCCCTTCTCTTTTGTAACAAAAACGAAGGGAATGGATCTCCCCCCCCTGTGACGGCTTCCCATGGTTAATTGTGGCGACATTTTGCGCAAGTAGCATGCTTCTACCTATCTAGGTACCTAGTAGTAGGTACCTAGGTAGGTGGTGGTAGTTGAGGGGTTTGGACAAGACATGCCTGAAATCTGTGTGACTTGACGTCCATGTTTGAAATGGTATCCTGATCTGCTTTCGACGCCCTCGAAACACGTTCAAGTGTCTTGCCCACATATATATGCGCGATCATAAAACTTGGGCAAAAAAAAAAATCTAGGTACAAGGACCATGATAGTAAGAAGAACGCCCAGCCACGCCCTTCGCCCTCTCCAGTGAATCCCATCATGCATCGATACTCCGAAAAAAAAAAAAAAAAAAAAAAAAAACCAGTACGCCTTGTTTCCTTCTTCTACTTGACTCATCTTTGCCCGTCGGCCTTGTAATAGCGACAAGGCACAAAGGGCAGCCTAGTCACCTCACCCCTGCTCTCGCGCCCACGCACCATAATCTTGACCTCGGAGCCGGCCTTGTGCAGCGGGCCCCGGACGTAGCCCATGGCAATGTTCCTGCCCAGGGTCGGACTGGGCGCCCCGCTGGTGATGCTGCCGATGCTCTCGCCACCCGCCTGCCGGATGTCGGCGCCTTCGCGGGCGGGCGCGCCGTCGACGTAGAA